>MKYO02001228.1:550318-601296 GCA_002013955.2 Citrus medica | reverse complement strand
GACCGATGATGTGGCATTGACTGATGAGGTGTCACGATCCTGTTGGACTAAAATTATTATGCATTGTTGATCGATGACGTGGCAACATATCAGTGGATCAAAAATCTCATAGACGGTACATGCAACACACATGATTATTTTCAACCAAACCGCGTCACTGTTCACCCGGGTCAAACCGTGTTGCTGTTCATCCACGTGGTCAAACCGTGTATTGTTCACGCGGACTATTGACTGATGACGTGGTGCAATCCTGAGCGTCCAAACTGTTTTTAATCCGATGGCCACGATTTACTCAATGTATCTATAAAAATGGGGCTTCCCCCCCTAATTTGATATCCCTGAATCCATTTTTGGACTCCATTTTCTGTAATTCCCTCTCCATCTTGTATTTTCTACGTATTTTAATAAATTCCCATTTTGCCCCTAGTTCAATTATGAGTAGCTAATTTTCTTTCAAGCTTGGGTTGAAGGTGAAGTCTCAACATGTGTCATGGGCTTTATTTGGTAAATTTATTTTCTCTTCCCCTCTAGTTTCTGTGGATGTTTTGACTTATCGTCGACAAATAATACTAATCTTGTCTAGTATCGCCTTAGTTTCACCGGCCCCCTAGTATAAGGTTATTATTATTTGGCATGATAAGCCCTTAACACCATATTATTATAGCGTGGTTCATGAGGTGTGGATTCCCCCCTCATGATTTAATTGGTATTAATAAGGAATATTTAGCCCATGATGCATGTTGATACGGATCCAGATACCCAAGTACGTCATTTCAATAGATTTATCTTCAATTTATTCTCGCCATTTCAATTCCAATTTTAGGATAGTCCAAATCATTTTCATCACAAATCCAACCACCCATTTACAAAATTAATTCTATACACAATTAAAATCCACCTCCTCGTGGGATCGACACTCGTCACCATTAGTCTATTCTACAATAGATTCGTGCGCTTGCGAGTTCAATAAAATTTGCACAACACTGGTCTACCCAATTCATTCTGGGCAGAAGCAGTCAAAACTGCTTGTTATATAGTAAATCGATCGCCATCTATAGCTATTGGGCTGAAGACAGCGATGAAGATGTGGACTGGAAAGCCAGCTGATTATTCCTACCTACATGCATTTGGATGTCCTGTGTACGTGATGTACAATGCCCAAGAAAGAACAAAGCTGGATCCAAAATCTAAAAAATGTATCTTCTTGGGGTATGCTAATGGAGTAAAGGGGTATCGTCTGTGAGACCCCACTGCCTACAAGATCGTCATCAGCAGAGATGTTATCTTTATAAAAGATCAACTGCAAAGGAGAGATGAGGATAATAGCAAAGTAAAAGAAAAGTCAGAGACTATACCAGTATATGTGGAAAATAATCCAGAAGATTCAAATTCTTTTGAAGCAACACCAGAGCACGAAGAACAAGAACCAGTCGAGTCCAAGGCTCTAGAAGTTCATCGGTCAACTCGTGAGAGACGACCGCCAACGTGGCACTTGGAGTATGTCTCAAAGATCAACGTTGCATACTGTCTTCTAACAGAGAATGGAGAGCCTTCAACTTTTTATGAAGCTTTAAACAGCTCAGATGTTGCTTTGTGGATGACAGCAATGCTGGAAGAAATTAAAGTTATACACAAGAACAAGACATGGGAACTTGTACCATTACCACACAGAAGAAAAGCCATTGGAAACAAATGGGTCTACAAGATCAAGCGTGATGGCAATGACCAAGTGGAGCGGTATCGTGCACGATTGGTGGTGAAAGGATATGCTCAGAAAAAAGGTATTGACTTCAGCGAGATATTTTCTTCGGTGGTTCGACTTACAACAGTTAGAGTAGTCTTGGCGATGTATGCTACATTTGACTTACATCTTGAGCAGTTAAATGTGAAAACTGCATTTCTTCATGGAGAACTTGAAGAAGAAATATATATGCTCCAACCAGAAGGTTTTGTAGAAACAGAAAATGAGAACTTGGTTTGCAGGTTGAACAAATCTCTATACGGTCTCAAACAGGCGCCAAGGTGTTGGTATAAGAGATTTGATTCCTTCATTATGAGCCTTGGATACAACATACTCAGTTCATACCATTGTGCATATTACAAGAGGTTTGAAGATAATGATTTCATTATTTTGCTGTTGAATGTGGATGACATGTTGGTAGCAGGCCCCAACAAAGATTGAATCTAAGAATTGAAGGCACAGTTGGCTATAGAGTTTGAAATAAAGGACTTGGGACCAGCAAACAAGATTCTAGGGATGCAAATTCACCGAGATAGAAATAACAGGAAAATTTACCTTTCGCAGAAGAATTACTTGAAGAAAATCTTACAGCGCTTTAACATGCAAGATTGTAATTCAATTTCTACCTCACTTCTTGTTAATTTCAAATTATCCTCAAGTATGTGTCCTAACAATGAAGCAGAGAGGAAGGAGATGTCTCGAGTACCGTATGCATCAACAGTAGAAAGTTTAGTGTTCGCTATGATATGTACTAGACCAGACATTGTACAAGCAGTGGGAGCAGTCAGTCGATACATGGCGAATCCTGGTGGAGAGCATCGAATAGCTGTGAAGAGGATTCTAAGATACATCAGAGGAACCTCAGATGTTGCATTATGTTATGGAGGATCAGAGTTTACTGTCAATGGCTATGTGGATTCAGATTTTCCAAGAGATCTTGATAAAAGAAAATCCACTACGGGTTATGTGTTTACACTTACGAGAGCAACTGTAAACTGGGTTTCTAAACTCTAGACCGTTGTGGCTCTCTCTACAACAGAAGCAGAGTACATGGCAGCTACACAAGCTTGCAAGGAAACTATCTGGATACAAAGGTTATTAGAGGAGCTCGGGCACAAACAAGAGAAAATTTCTGTGTTTTGTGATAGTTAGAGTTCTTTGCACATTGCAAGGAATCCAGTCTTTCATTCCAGAACAAAGCACATAGGAGTTCAGTATCACTTCGTTCGAGAAGTAATGGAAGACGGAAGTGTGAATTTACAGAAAATTCATACGAAGGATAACCTAGCAGATGTTTTGACCAAGCCAATTAATGCTGACAAGTTTATCTGGAGTAGATCCTCTTGTGACCTAGCAGAAACGTAGGCAACATGATTATGGCGAAGCAGAAAGGATGGTGTGGAGATTGATTGATTTTCAATCTAATCTCCAAGTGGGAGAATGTCAAAATTTGCTGCAGCATCTAGAAGGTTTGAAGAAGCAAAGAAAAATGGTTGGCACATGGCTTTGAAATTCTAGATGCCGTAATTTTTGTAAAAGAAAAAGAAAAATTCAAAGCTCAAAAATTCAAAGTTTGAAAGTTTTGAGCTAGATAGCTTGAAGTTTATGGCCACTTTTTTGACTTTTGAGGCAAAGTTTTGCCTATAAATGCAAGCTCTCAATTTAGAGCTTATATTCAATTCCATCGAGAGAGAAGCATTGCCTTCTTTTAGAGTTGAGAGTATTAAGAGTTTAATAAACTCTTGAGTGATTAGTGTTCTGAGAGTTTAGGTGTATTGGGGTTTTGAGAATTGAGCTAAAATACTACAATATTTGTAAATCCTTTTCACTAGTAAAATATTTCATTATATCTTCGCCCGTGAACGTAGGCTAAAAGCCGAACCATATAATTTTTTGTGTCTATTTTTTGTGCTTATTCTTTATTTTCTTATAATTTCATTTTAGCTGCTTGTTTGCTTCATCCACCAATTTCCTAACAGTTCAGGCCTTCTCCAATTTCCATTTCCGCTTAGCTACTTCTGTTGACAGGAAAATGGTCCGACTTTTTTACTACTAATACACGTTCTGTGTTTCTCTTATGAAACAAGCATGGAATGACCAATCTAGTTAAATGAAAAAACACCACTGTGAATATAAAGTTGATTGGAACACAAAGAAGTAATGGCATACTTTGAGAATAAGATTAGCACGTGTGTACATGGACTTAATTAATTAATACAAATAACTTGATGTGTTATAACTCACTGCAAAGTTTATAATGCCAATTGATGTGACACGTGAGGTGATTCTATTATAAACCAGAGAATGTCAAGTGCTTGCTAATCATTTTATTCCTGTTAAACGATGGTTCTTATGAAATGAGATTTTGATTTATTTATATGTGTAGCATTACCCTAAATAGAATTATTGCTCGCGGTGGTAATTTTTTGAGAATCATTTGGGCAATTATTTGGGTAGTTTTGGTTATATTCTTGGCCATCACACTACTTTTTTTGCTAAATTTATGGCTGTTATCCTTGCCAAGGAGACGGCCTATGATAAGGGTTCGATACAGCTTCAGTTAGAAATTAATTCTATGCATGTCATTCAATTCCTTAGCACTGTTGGTTCATTTCCTTTCTGGATGCTTCGCAATCTGTGGCTGAATTGTTAGTCTCAGTTATCTAGAATGTCCTTGAGAATCACAGTGCTACCGACTGCTTCGTCAATCTTAGTTTGCAGTGTTCTGATATCACTTGGTGGCTGGATCCCCTTTCCGAGATTCGTGGCATTTATCTCTATTGATGCTAATGGTTTTTGGAGGTATCCTTCAGTTAGATTGTTGTGCTTGTTTATTTATCATTTTTTAGTTATGCTTTGTATAAATTATTCTCCTATATTTATTCTAAGAAATAAGATCCATTATATCTTCTTAATTTGTTCTTAAATTTTATTACTCTCTCTTTTTACTTTTTAATAAATACCTCGCTTTGACGAGGCCGAATTATTCAAAAAAAAAAAAAGGAAAGAAAGAAAGATAAATGAGGTATCGACCTTATAAATCGCGCAGAAATATGTAATCATTATGTTGGGGATCTTGTAAAAACAACTGACAAACTATCTCCGTACTTGAATAACACAAAAATTCAGGGATATGGATGATAAAATCATTTTTAAAACTTTATTAGAATCTGGAAAACCAGGGTGCTTCAATGATTCACAGCTGGGACCGAGTGCCAGGCTGCCAACTCTTGGATTTTCTACACTACATATCGGAAACCAAAAAGGAAAATCAGCTAGTAAAGCGGAATTACACCTTTATCAAAACAACTGGCTGGAAATTCAAGAATAATAATTGATGGGGTCATCGCAGTCGTGGACACTCTTTTTGATTTTTTGTTATTTTATTTTCTAAAGTTATGCATTGTTATCTTATTTTTGTTCTATGCATAACTTTAGAAAATAAAATAAAATAAATCTTTTCACCTGAGTCATACGGGGACGTAGCCAGCATGGACCAGCTGAGGCATGGGCCCAGCTGGCTTTTAAATTTTTTTTTTATGATTATATTAAAAATAGATATTTTATTTGTTATTTATAAAAATACCCTAGCTGAATTGCCAAATTATCAAAGCGTCCCAAGTAATTTTAAAATATTTCATACTGCCCCTAATTTAAATATCTAATTCTAATATATTTAATTAATTATTAAAATTTCATGAAATTTGAATAAAGACACCAGAGAAGAAATATTAAAATAAAAAAATTATAATAAAACGTTAGTATCATGGACCCGCCTTTATCTAACAAAACCAATTAAAAAAATCCACACTTTACTTTACTCTTTCCAGGGAATGCGGGCTGGCCAGACTCCATAGCAAATTAGCGGTGCGTGAGTGTGAGAGTGCGTGTGCGCGTGTGCGCGGATTTCTATCCACAAATCGAAGGCACCTACCTTCCTTCATTTATGTAGTCTTTCGAGTTTCAACTTAAAATTGTAAGTTTATTAATTCAAATTTTTAATTATTCCGTTGATCCTTTTTTTTTTTCATTTTAGATCCCTAATTTTATCACATATTCATGTTTGATTTGTGTGTTGCCATATATGAGTATTTTTTGCCATTATTAAAAGATTTGAGAACAAATTAAGTTATTAAGAACAGTACACCGCCCATAATATTTTGTCTATTATGTAATTTTCATGTAAATCTTCTTATTTTGTTGAAAATTTTCTTCAACAATAAATATCATACTGTTTGCATATGTTAATAGCGGCCCATGTGCCACATTATCGAGTGATAGTTGTCGAAGCCAGTAAAAATAAATACATACTCTAAATAAATTGTGTATAGTAATTGAGCAGGGTCGTATCCACATAAATCGGTAATTATTTAAATCCTTTTAAAATGTAAAATACAAAATGGAGGGATTGTTGACAATAATAAAAATTAAATTAAAATAACAAGAATGCAAATTCAAATTGCAATTCAAATTGGGAAAAGTTCTGGTTGAAGGAATTAACTCAGCTTGATTCGACTACTGATCATTGATTCAAATATAAATCATTACTACTTATGAATAGACCGGTTATAACTCCTGAAACCCTCTAATAGTCAATCTCTCCTTAACTAGTCGATAACCAAGGTACGACCATTGGTTATTTCCCAAATCAATAAACAACCCTAGATACGATCATAGGGTTTAATCAATTGACAACCTGAAAAATTAGAGAAACTCAAATCCTAATCAACAAATGCATACGATGATTCATTTAAATTAGATTGTTTATTCTTATAACACAACACACTGCTATGCTATTCGTCACAAACATTAAAATCTTCATACCATGAATCTTTTAATTGACAATAGATTAAGTAGATAATTAAATAGTGGCCAATTATCTAATTAACAAACATAATCATGACAATAATTTAGAGAATAAACAAATACCCAAAAAAGCAATAAAACAATTAAAGCATAAGAAAGATCTCACAGTAATGACGAATCAAAGCTTTATTAACCTTCAACCAGAATAATAAGTTTAGTTCTTCATAGAGAGAAGAGAAAAATTTAGATCTAGGGTTTCTTTTTTTCTTTAAAAATCTCCTCCTTTTTGTTTTTCACGTCTCTCCCCTCTTCTAGAGTTTCTCCAAAAATAAAATACTAATATCTAAAATATTGTCTAAATATTAAATTCAAAATTACAAAAATAACCAAAAAGATAAAACACGTTAAAATAAAAAATGCAGGTCCTTAGTTGATAACACGAGCCCACGCCTTATCAACAAAGTTCTTTTAAAGCTCATAATTTCTTCAGGAAAACAATCATCCTCAAACATCAACTTGTAGCTTAATTTTAGCACCAATCAATAGAATTGCACCTACAAAAATAAAACACAAGTAAATCACTATTACTAAGTGCAAAACATCGATATTAAATGAAGTAAACAATGCAAAACTAGTGCATAAATTGCACTCTAACATTGAGTGAGTCATAATTAGGGTTTAAATAATAAATAAATAATAGATTGAAATCCTATTAGTCAATTAGGGAAAAAAAGAGTGGGCACTCTCACCTTTTTTTATACGAACACGCTTTTAAATCGTGCAGATTAAGCGAGTTATTTTTTAATAACTATAAAGTCATGCAGTTTAAAAACCCTATGGTCTAAAAGCATGTCCATATGAAAAAATGAAGGTGTCTGCATTAAAAAAAGACTAATATCTAATCATTCTCAGATGCAGGCATTTCTCTTTTTTTTTTTTTAATACATACTCTGAAACCATGCGATTTAAGAGAGCTATTTTTGAATGAATTATAACGTCATATAGTTTAAGAGAGTTAAAAACTAACTCTCTTAAACCACATGATTTAAAAATATGTCCGTATAAAAAAAATGAGAGTACATATTAGAGAATAACTATATTATTAATTCATAAAAGTGTGGTGGGTCTATCATTTTTTTTCAATCTTTTTGGTTTTGTGTTTGATTTTGTCTTTTTTTCCTCCGGCCTGTTTAATTTGTTTGACATGCTACTATGAATTTTACAACAATTTCGGCTTTTTCTAAATATTTTGCTACACTGATATATATTATAGAATTGCTCGAATTCATCTTATATTTTCATTAGTATGACAGTACCCCGTTAGAATAATTGACTAAAGAGTGAAGATATAGTTTGAGTGATCCACATGTTGAAATTCGAAATTTTCTTGCTCAAAATGCTAATGCTTTTCTAAAATATAAATTCAATTAGACATGCTATACGGTTTCTCTATCTTTTATTTTTTAGCGGCTCTTTTTGTAATTAGACATATTATGATTTCTATAATGAGTACGATTCACTATGTCCCCTAATTTCTCTCTTATTGTTTCATTTTCTTTTAGGATCCTCTTAAATTACATTTTATGTATCTTACACTCACTCACATGAATAGTGAATGGTGTGGAGCTCACTCACTATTCATGTGAGTGGGTGTAAGATATATGAAATGTAACTTAGAATTTGCCTTTCTTTTATTATTAATAAATACCTCCTTTGAAAGGCCCGCTTACTTTGAAAAAAAAAAACCTTTATTGTGATGAGTAATGCACAGGAACACCTGCAAGAATTTTATCATTTTCTTATTGAAGTACGGCAATAATTTAAATTCAAGGCCCTTGCCTTGGCGGTCTGACTGAGGGTGGGAAAATATAATTTATAATTAATTTAGTTACATATGCATGAGAGATAGCAATGGTCTAGGATTGTCTAAGATCTTAATTCCGATTACGTAACTATAGGATATAAATATGGATCAAATTCTTTCCTATTTAGACTCCCGTGTTCGGATTACGTGTTCGGAGTTCGGACTTAATCTCGTGTTGTACGAAAATATATAATTCTTAAGCTAAGCTAAATATAATATTAGCCAAACTTTTTGTAGAGCTTGAAACGCACTAATATTATCAGCCAAACCATCAGTTACAGACTTGTCCTCAAGATAAATATGAGAGTAGCGAAACACCACTTTTCGAATTTATTAGTTAATTGTAAGCGATTCGGACAATCTGACGCTGGAATTTTGAACTCTCCAAACAAGCCAAAGTTATAGTCTACAAACATTCTTTCCAGCCAATATATATGTATATGATTAATCGTTTTCAAGTACAGTCCTCATTTTTTTTGTTCATGTAGACATATCGTTAAAACATGCGATTTAATAAAGTTAGTGTAGATACGTTATTAAAACCGCACGGTTTAATATCGCGTCTCCATTAAAAAAAAAAAAAGAGTGCCTACTCCTAAAAACAATTAATCAATATATGTGATTATCTAGAGATATAAGAAATTAAAGGGATGCTCAAGTAAAGGAGAAAGAAATCCCATCTGACTCGCTGTATTGAGCAGTAAAAAAATAAATAATTAATTAAATTTATAACCTGCTTAGTTATGAAAAGAAAAACAATTTCAAATAGTTAATTAAAAATGTAATTAGCATGTGGACCGCGTAGGACTTGGAAAATGGAATTTAATTAATCATATTTTTTTAATGATTAAAAAAAATTCATATTTAACACGTAAAAAATCCTTAAGAGGCGAGATCATAATTTAGGAAAAAACAAATAAATAATCCTATGAAAACCATTTAATAATTGTCTGAACCGAAGTTTGACCTGTCTTGGTATATACAATATGCAAACAGGCTAAACTTGAGTGCTGTATTTAGCGCATTCTAATTTACCCGATTATTAGAGTTAAGTTTAAATATATTAAAATTCCCTGTAAAAGAATGTTAGATATTAAGATATATTAAGTTTCTTATGTTTCACATTTATCATAATCAATTTCAACGTATCCATATTTGTCTCTGAGTCGCAGACAGAATAATTCCTCGTACAATAAACATTACAAATAACTTAATTATTAAAAAAATGATAAAATAAGTAACACATAGGAAGCTACTTCATTCCCCGGTAGTGGGTTGTTGACTTGGTGTTTTCAATCTTAAAGGAGAGGGCACTTTTATCGGATATTCCACATGCTCTTCCTACTCGGTATGGCTCCCATTTGTGGAAATCTGTGGGTCGAGTTTGGGATTATGCTAAGTGTGGATTACGCTGGAATGTTGGTAATGGACTGAAAGTTAAATTTTGGTGGGACTGTTGGGCAACGACACCTCAGCCTCTTGCGGCTTCAGTCTTACAGCCGATACCTCCAGACTTTTGGGATTTGTATGCTGCTGATTTTGTGTCTACAGATGGCTCTTGGAATTGGCCAAAGTTCAGTCATCTCTTGCCCCACCGTCAGCTCGCAATGGTACTGATCAAGTTTACTGGGCAGCTCCTTCACAAGGAAATTTCACGGTTAAATCAGCATATGACATTTTGGATCAGTCTCATGTGCAGGAAAGGGATAATTACTGGCGGTTGTTAGGAAATTGGTGGGTGAAGCAGACACGCAGCTAAAGTGAAATTGTAATAAAATAAAGAACAAGCACAATAGAGGACACCAGAAATTACGTGGTTCGGCTTTTAGCCTACATTCACGGGCAAAGACAGAAGGAAATATTTTACTAGTGAAAAAGAGTTACAAGTATTGTAGTATTTTAGCTCACTACCCAAAACCCCAATACACCCAAACTCTCTCAATCACTGTAACAAGAGCTTATAAATGCAAGCTCTTGAACTCTCTCTCAACTCCTTAAATTGCTCTCTGAATGGAATGAAAAATGAGGGTGGGAAGCCCTCTTTATATAGCCAAAATTTTGGCTCTCCTTTTTTTTTTTTATAGAGTAAGTCAACACGGCACCACCAATAGTGGCGGGCCGTGTTGAATGGTTGAATGGTTGGCACCGGCCATCTAGATGGCTGGTGCCAGCCATGACTTTCAACATTCTCCCACTTGGAGATTAGATTGAAAAGCAATCAATCTCCACACCATCCTTTCTGCTTCGCCATAATCATGTTGCCTACGTTTCTGCTAGGCCACAAGAGGATCTACTCCAAACAAACTTATCAGTATTTATCGGCTTGGTCAACACATCTGCCAGGTTCTCTTTGGTATGGATTTTCTGCAAATCCACACTTCCGTCTTCTACTACTTCTCGAACGAAGTGATACTGAACTCCTATGTGCTTTGTCCTGGAATGAAAAGCTGGATTCCTTGCAATGTGCAAGGCACTCTGACTGTCACAAAACACAGGAATTTTCTGTTGTTTGTGCCCGAGCTCCTCCAATAATCTTTGTATCCAAATAGCTTCCTTGCAAGCTTGTGTAGCTGCCATGTATTCTGCTTCTGTTGTAGATAATGCCACAACGGTCTGCAGTTTCGAAACCCAGCTTACAGCTGCTCCCGCAAGTGTAAACACATAACCAGTAGTGGATTTTCTTTTATCAAGATCTCCTGCAAAATCTGAATCCACATAGCCCCTGACAGTAAATTCTGATCCTCCATAACATAATGCAACATCTGAGGTTCCTCTGATGTATCTCAGAATCCTCTTCACAGCTATCCAATGCTCTCCACCAGGATTCGCCATGTATCGACTGACTGCTCCCACTGCTTGTGCAATGTCTGGTCTTGTACATATCATAGCGAACATCAAACTTCCCACTGCTGATGCATACGGTACTCGAGACATCTCCTTCCTCTCTGCTTCATTGCTAGGACACATACTTGAGGATAATTTGAAATTAACAGGAAGTGGGGTAGAAATTGACTTACAATCTTGCATGTTGAAGCGCCGCAAGATTTTCTTCAAGTAATTTTTCTGTGAAAGCCAAATCTTCCTGTTATTTCTGTCTCGGTGAATTTGCATCCCTAGAATCTTGTTTGCTGGTCCCAAGTCCTTCATTTCAAACTCCCTAGCCAACTGTGCCTTCAATTCTTGGACTCGATCTTTGTTGGGACCTGCTACCAACATGTCATCCACATACAACAGCAAAATGATGAAATCATTATCTTCAAACCTCTTGTAATATGCACAATGGTCTGAACTGAGTCTGTTGTATCCAAGGCTCATGATGAAGGAATCAAATCTCTTATACCAACACCTCGGTGCCTGTTTGAGACCGTATAGAGATTTGTTCAACCTGCAAACCAAGTTCTCCTTTCCTGTTTCTGCAAAACCTTCTGGTTGGAGCATATATATTTCTTCTTCAAGTTCTCCATGAAGAAATGCAGTTTTCACATCTAACTGCTCTAGATGTAAGTCAAATGTAGCACACATCGCCAAGACTACTCTGACTGTTGTGAGTCGAACCACCGGAGAAAATATCTCGTTGAAGTCAATACCTTCTTTCTGAGCATATCATTTCACCACCAATCTCGCACGATACCGCTCCACTTGATCATTGCCATTACGTTTGATCTTGTAGACCCATTTATTTCTAATGGCTTTTCTTCCACGTGGTAGTGGTACAAGTTCCCATGTCTTGTTCTTGTGTAGAGCTTCAATTTCTTCCTGCATTGCTGTCATCCACAAAACAACATCTGAATTGTTTAAAGCTTCATGGAAAGTTGAAGGCTCTCCATCCTCTGTTTGAAGACAGTATGCAACATTGATCTCTGTGACATACTCCGAGTGCCACGCTGGCAGTCGTTTCTCACGAGTTGATCGACAAACTTCTGGAGCCTCGGATTCGACTGGTTCTTGTTCCTCGTGCTCTGGTGCTGCTTCAGAAGAATCTGAATCTTCTGGATTATTTTCCACATATACTAGTATAGTCTCTGACTTTTCTTTTACACTGCTATCATCTTCATCTTTCATTTGCAGTTGATCTTCTATAAAAATAACATCTCTGGTGATGACGATCTTGTGGGCAGTGGGGTCCCACAGACGATACCCCTTTACTCCATCAGCATACCCCAAGAAGATACATCTTCTAGATTTTGGATCCAGCTTTGTTCTTTCTTGGGCATTGTACATCACGTACACAGGACATCCAAATGCATGTAGGTAGGAATAATCAGCTGGCTTTCCAGTCCACATCTCCATCGCTGTCTTCAGCCCAATTGCTGTAGATGGCGATCGATTTACTATATAACAGGCAGTTTTGGCTGCTTCTGCCCAGAATGAATTGGGTAGACCAGCAGTCTTCAACATAGCTCTTATTCTTTCTGTAAGAGTTCTGTTCATCCGCTCCGCCACTCCATTTTGTTGAGGAGTGTATGCCACCGTGAACTGCCTCTGAATACCTTCTTGCTTACAGAAAGCAAGAAACTCGCCGTCTGTATACTCTCCACCATTATCTGTCCTCAAGCACTTGATCTTTTTACCAGATTCAAGTTCCACCCGCGCTTTGTATTCTTTAAACACTGGAAATACATCTGACTTTTTCTTAATTGGATACACCCAACATCTTCTGGAATAATCATCAATGAAAGTCACCATGTACTTTGCACCTCCCATGGATATATCCGGTGATTCCCAAACATCAGAATGAATCAAGTCTAGAATGCATTTACTTCTAGCAATAGATCTACTGAATTTTAATCTATGCTGCTTACTTGTAACACAATGCTCGCAAAATGGTAAACTTACCGATTTGAGCCCCGGAAGTAATTTTCGCTCAGAGAGAATCTTCAAACCTTGTTCTGACATGTGACCAAGTTTGAGATGCCACATCATCGTTGACTCTTCTCCATTTGACGCGACACACGCATCAGCCTCCAGTAGTGTTTCTCCTTTAAACATCAATAGATTAGCACCGATCTTTTCTGCCTTCATTAATACAAGAGCACCTTTAACGATCTTCATAATTTCATTCTCCACATGAGTTTTGTACCCATGACTATCCATTTGTCCCAAAGACAATAGATTTTTCTTCAGGCCGTTGACATGTCGTACCTCCCCAAATTGTGCGAATTGTACCATCAACCATTTTTATTTTAATAGTACCAATACCAGCGATCTCTAAGGCATGATCATCTCCCATATATACAGATCCTCCTGAGATAGGTTCATATGTGTGGAACCATTCTCTCCGAGAGGTCATGTGCCAGGTAGCTCCTGAGTCTATAAGCCAGACATCAGATAGTCGTTTTCTGCCTTCTGAAACAGTTGTTGCCTCGCTGTAGAGAATTTCGCCATCATCCGAGGTACTTGCTACACACCCCTGAGCATTTGATGACTCAGGTTCTTTGCACTCTTTTCTCTTCTGGTTACTCCAACACTCTTTCTTGACGTGCCCTTTCTTGCCACAGTTGTAGCATTTAACATTCTTCTTACTTCTGGATTTTGATCTACCATGATTTTGACTCCCACTGGAGCCACGTTCCGTTGGTCTCCCTCTTGTCACCGATAGCGCCTCCGCTTGCTGCGAACTTGCTTGTCTGTTTTCCTTATTTTTCCGCCTGCTCTCCTCATTTAATACAGAGGCTGCAACATCGTCGAAAACTAGACTGTCCACTGGATTGTTGTTCGTCAGGTTGATGATGAGCTGATCATACGAATCTGGTAGACTTTGAAGTAGAAGCTCTGCACGTTCATTCTCCTCTATATTATGACCCAATGTTGTGAGTTGTGAAAATAGAGTCTTCAAGGTGTTGATGTGATCAGTCACCATTGTAGATTCCGCCATTCGAAGAGTATAGAGTTTTCTCTTCAAGAAGATTTTGTTGTGTAGTGACTTGGCCTCGTACATCTTTGTAAGAGTATCTCATATTTCCTTCGCTGTATTTTTCTCTGCCACTCTGGATAATATTCCATCTGCAAGTGCCAAGTGTAGATCAGAAATGGCGTTGCCATCTATCTCATTCCACTTGTCATCAGTTATCTCCATGGGCCTTTCTCCAATTGCTGCCAAGCAATTATTTTTCCTCAATACAGCTTTTATCTTCATTTTCCATAACGAAAAATTATTTCCGTTAAATTTCTCAATTTCATACTTTGCCGCCATTTTGTTGATAAATACTGCACACAAGCTAGTATACCACCTTGAATAGTTGTGAGTATGTGTGAGAATGCACACCAGGAAAGTTCCCAGGAAAGACTGGATGGGTCACATTGGTCCCACTTAAAACCCAGACTCCTTAAGCTCTTATCGCCTTTGTGACAGAACTTTCCTAGACATGTACAAAACCACACAGTTGTTTTACCCATACCACTATTCCCTGCTTTGCACCGCCAAATTATTGGATCGTTCCCACCGTTTCTCGTGAATAGTACCGTATACGTAAATAGTACCGTATACGTGAACAGTGCCGTATACGTGAATAAAACCGTATACGTGAACAGTACCCCTTACGTGAACAGTTTCCGACTCCAAAAAATACAACCAATAGCTCTGATACCACTGTTAGGAAATTGGTGGGTGAAGCAGACACGCAGCTAAAGTGAAATTGTAAGAAAATAAAGAACAAGCACAATAGAGGACAGCAGAAATTAAGTGGTTCGGCTTTTAGCCTACATCCACGGGCGAAGACAGAAGGAAATATTTTACTAGTGAAAAGGAGTTACAAGTATTGTAGTATTTTAGCTCACTACCCAAAACCCCAATACACCCAAACTCTCTCAATCAATGTAACAAGAGTTTATAAATGCAAGCTCTTGAACTCTCTCTCAACTCCTTAAATTGCTCTCTAAATGGAATGAAAAATGAGGGTGGGAAGCCCTCTTTATATAGCCAAAATTTTGGCTCTCCTTTTTTTTTATAGAGTAAGTCAACAGGGCACCACCAATAGTGGCGGGCCGTGTTGAATGGTTGAATGGTTGACACCGGCCATCTAGATGGCTGGTGCCAGCCATGACTTTCAACAGCGGTTAGCTTGGTCATGGAAGGGTCTGCAGAGTATCAAGATCTTCATTTGGCTGGTGCTTCACAATCGGTTGAAGACTCGGGCAGAACTAGCATCACGTCACTTGCACATTGATCCATCTTGTGAGCGGTGTGGTGCTGGTTTGGAGATTACGATTCATGTACTTCGAGATTGTCCTTACTCGAGAGCAATTTGGGTACGGTTTCTTCGAGGCAACAACCAACATCATTTCTTTAAGACTAACCTTGCAGACTGGATGTCAGAGAATTTGCAGACTTCTAACACTTTCCTAGGTAGTAAACTTTGGCGAGTCACCTTTGGCGTTTCTATTTGGCGGCTTTGGTTTTGGCGAAATCGGTTTATTTTCACCAAGGATTATTGGGAGAGTAATAATATAGCAGTGGACATAAAAGTCAGGGCTGTTGAAATTCAAAGATGTAATTCATTCCCTCTTGCTGCTGACATGGCCCGTATTGAAAAGTGGATTCGTTGGATTGCTCCCACTTGCCCTTGGGTTAAGTTAAATACTGACGGTGCTATGAAATCTTCAGGCCGTGCAGGAGCTGGTGGGTTAATTCGTGACTACAGAGGAGTTTGGCAAACAAGATATAGTGCTAACTTAGGCGTTTGCTCAGTAACATCTGCTGAACTCTGGGGTTTATTTCATGGATTATCTATAGCTTGGCTATATGGTTTTTGTAAGGTGATAGTGGAAGTGGACAGCAAGTGTGTCTTGTAGTTAGTCTCTCATTCAAGCCCCATCATCAATGAGCATTTTTCTCTCATTCAAGCCATCCAAGAGTTTCTCTGTCGTGATTGGTTGATACAAGTGAACCATATCTATTGGGAAGCAAATAAAGCAGCAGATTTCCTTACTACTTATAGCTTTTCTTTTCCCCTAGGTTTACATTGCTTTCAGTCCATCCCTTTAGATATGTTTAGCATTTTAAACAACGATGTTTCAGGGGTTGTACACTTCCACTTAGTGTTGTTTTAGTTCTTTTAAGAGCCCTTTATTGATTAAAAAAAAGGAGAGGGCATTTTTTTTAAAAAAAATATTAATATATTATAATAAGAATTCTACTGATATTTACAACTAAATAACAAACGAGACTCTTCTTCATGATTCTAGTATAGTTCAGGTCGTTGGAAAATCTATTCTGCTCTTAAAGCAGAGAGTCAAATAAACTTCTATCATAAAGAGAGTTGAGTCCCACCAATGGGTGGGACTCAAACTGATGCGCCCAAAATTATTGGGCGCATGAGTTCCCAATGGGCTACAGGCCCATTGGCCAAAGGAGACGACATTTTGATTTCCTATGTGCTAAATATTTAATTTCCCTCTTCTGTAAACATGGGTTGATAAATATATATCCACAAATACTATATATCTCTTAGGTATTAGTTACAAGTCGCGCTTCTGTTTTATGCAAATATCTAATTTTTTCGACAGACCTTTGTGTTGTGCTTTATATTTATAGACTCAAACTCCCATTAGATTTTAGATAATAATCTAGTTGTAGATTTTAACAACTTGAAGAAAAATAACATAATAATTCTTTAAAATGTCATATTTCTTAGGATATTAAGAGTACTATATTGCTTTATAACTTTGTAAATATGACATTACTGATATTAGTTAAGTTTTTGTTGCGATGATAGCATGCTACATAATGCTAAAATTAATGAATCTCATCGTAATCTGTCACAAATTGCCAAATTATGTCCGTTCTTGAGAAGTCGTAAAGATAATTTAGATGTTCTTACGCCATAAGATGAGAATGCCAACTTTGACCTATATGATCACGTTTTTGCATGTATATGCGTCAGGCTAAAATAATTTTTCTATGATTTCGTTAAGATTTCACAGCAAAGCAATATCAAATAACCAAAACCCACGCTACAATAATTGACAAAGTTGTCAATAATTGAGTTCACCTTATATCAAATACGATGTTTGTTGCTTCATAATTCTACGTAAGCACTTGAATCATATGAACTTTTGCATCAACACTTCAATTTTCCCCTCAAATTGGGATTAAGTCATTAATCAATGGCGGCCTACCCAATCTCTTACTCCTTTTCTCATTTTGTTTTGGCAATCTCATTTTTCGTTATTTGTCTCTCTAGTATCTCTTCAACAGATGCTCAAAATGGAGGTTTTAGTCTTGAATTAATTTATCGCGACTCTCTAAAGTCACCCTTATTCAACCCCAGTGAAACTCGATTCGAACGAATTACAAATTCTCTACGTCGCTTTTTTAATCATGCTAAGCTCATTGATTCAATCTTTGCATCTCCGTCTTCTGCTCAAGTTGATATAATCCCCAATGAGGGCGAGTATCATATGAAAATAGCAATTAGAACACCACCGGTTGAGATTCTAGCTGTTGCTGATACGGGTAGTGATCTCATTTGGACACAATGCCAGCCGTGTTTCCTTTGTTACAAGCAAGAAGCTTCTCTTTTTAACCCTTTCAAGTCATCCACGTATTAAATGTTCCTTGCTTGTTCTCCGAGCAATGTGCATCAATGAAGGGTACTCCTTGCTTCTTTTTGGGCGGTGGAAACTGTGTGTATTCAGTTTCATACGGGGATAAATCCTACTCAAACGGTAACCTTGCGATTGATACTATCACTTTAGGTTCAGTTAGCGGCCGACCTGTCGTTTTGCCCAAAACCATTATTGGTTGGGGACATAACAATAGAGGGACCTTTAGCTCTAAAGCTGCTGGAATACTTGGCCTTGGAAGGGGGCAATGTTTCCCTTGTTAGCCAAATGGGTCCTTCATTGGGCGGAAAATTCTGGTATTGCATGGTACTTATCATTACTTGCGGCTGCAAAATCAACCAAAATCAATTTTGGTGCCAATGGAGTTGTTTCATGTTCTGGGGTGATTTCTACTCCCTTGGTTGCGAGAAATCCTAAAACCTTCTACTTTCTTACTCTTGAAGCAATCAATGTAGGAAACCAAAGAATCGAGGTACTTGATAGCTCTTCTTCAGGAACTAAAAAGGGCAATGCTATTATTGATTCAGGTACTTGATTGACACTTTTGCCACAAATGTTTAGCTCAAAATTAGTGTTAGTAGTGTCAAGTTTGATCAATGCAGCAGCCATTAAAGATCCTAACGAGTTGCTAGATCTTTGCTACAATTTTTCATCTGATTTTATTATTCCAGAGATCACTGTACATTTACTGGTGCATATGTAACGTTAAGTCCTTTAATTGAACACCTGCATTAGGGTTAGCAAAGAACTTGTTTGCTTAATGTTTAAAGGATTTGATCAAGGTCTTGCTATATACGGTACGTTGATGCAGATGAATTTGTTGGTTGGCTATGACACTGAAAAGCGGACGGTGTCGTTTAAGCAAACTGATTGCACCAACCGATGATATGAATCCCTTTCAATTATATACAAAACAATATTGACTTGTCATCTTGTAATTTCTATTTTACATATGTGTTTAATTGCTTCATTATGTAATTGAAATTTGAAACCTTTCAATTAGGCTCGTTTTCAAAGTAGCTCCTTATAGATTATACAAGCACGTGCTCCACCTTTTTTTTTTTTTAATATTCAACGTGTTTGTCAAATTTGACCTTCGAGATATATGTTAATGTTTAATTTATGTAGTCCGTAATGACGCGATTACATAATTAATTTATGTAGTCCGTAATGACGCGATTAATTAACTAATATAGTGTAAAATAAGGACATCACATGTTGAACCCCACTCATTATTTTTATCATCATCAATTTTCAAACCAGTTTCCCTAGGCAATATTGCAAGCTTTATGGAGAGATTTAGACACTGTTTCTATCTATCTTCAAATGCATATCACATGCATATTTATTAAGTCTAAAAGAGTTACATATCGAAAAAATAAAACATTGACTAATTTAATTTTCGCTGTGGACAGCATTCTTCATCGTTAGCCCGGCTGAATAATTTGGCTAACTAGTAACTACATGCAAATGCAATTATAGCTAGATGATTAAGCTGACATTCTATGGATGTGCTTAATTTACTGTAACATCTGACATCTCAAATTGTTTTCTAGTCCAACTAGAGTTTCTTTTAATTTTTATATATTTAGTTTCCAGACAGTGTCCATTATGATGGAAATTAATTCACAAATGTAGAATATTTTCCCTTACCATAAAACTATTGAGTTTTTCCCCTCGTGACAAATTCTTTTGCTCCCCTTGCCAGAATTCTAATTTAGGTTCTCTTAAGGACTAGAATTTTCATTATTTCAGATAAATACCATTCAGCATATACGGAAATATAACTGCTACCAGTAATTTGAAGGTGGTAATGAAATCAGTTATGGGAAAAGAAAATCATTTTCGATTGTTCTTCGAACGAAAGCGGAGGAAGAAATTGTAATTGAGTTTGCCACAACATTTTTATTTTTTTTCCATCTGTGTTTAACACAAAATTGCTTTCAGAGTTGTTCCGTTTGATTGAACGACCCCCAATTGATGACCTTATTCATCGATTTAAACTTAATTTGTTACAACAATAGTACCGCGTATGATTTACCCGAAATCACGGTACATTTCAGCCGGACAGATGTGAAGTTGAGTACTTTGAACTTTTACATCAATACTAGCATGCTTCAATCTTGAGTCATAGGAAAACTGCTCTTTTATATATATATATTAGTAATTTTTTAGTCAGGGATCATAAAATGCGGAAAACGTTTGGAAAAACTTAAAAACCGCGGGATTTTAAAAACTTAAAACTTAAAGCGCTTAAACCGTACAGTTTATGCATTTTTCTGAATATTCTCGCACTTTAAAATTTCGGATTGAGACATTTCTCATATATATATATATAGATATATATGCAGGCGAATTTCATTTTTGGTTGTACTACATTGGCGAGAGTCGAGCTCAGAACTTGAGTCGTACGAAAACTACTCTTACCACTATAATTAGACCTTAATCTCTTGTAGACCGATTTTTTAATTAGCTATGACATTGAGAAATAGAAGGTGTCCTTCAATGAATTACAAGATAATATGAAATGATTCCAGGCAATGCATGCTTACAATTCCCAGCTATCAACCCTCTCTCTCTTGGTGCTCTGTTTACACACACCCCCTTACAAAGGGAAAATAAGAAGTGGATTGCATATATAGCTTATAATTAAGTCAGTTACATATGCATTAGATAGAGAGGCTATTAGCAAATCTTGGATTAGCTGTTCAGTGCAGTTGGTTTGTCCTCAACAAAGAGCATTCTGCGGAAAGAAGTGACACGATAATCACTTTTCAGGTAGAGGAACAGTTGAAGTTGCTGATGCCACATAGCTGACTTGAACTTCTTGAGGGAGAACATGATAAATTCTTATAGCAGCTTCTTCAAATATTCTTTTTAGTTCTAATACTAATTCAGATCTCCTGTTAATTTTCTCCTCGTAATTCTCAAATATTATGATGTGAGTGATGTAAAGACCCATTATCATCTTCTCATCCTTAATATGCTTCACTACCACACTGTGGGTTGGACTCCAATGCCGAGGCTTGCTCTCTAGGTAGCTACAATAAATTGAAAATAAACCTTAATGTTGTAAACTAAGTGCTAATTAACGTATTATACACTGAAAGGGGATGTACTGGACAATATCTCTTGAAGTTTATCGTGAAAATAAACTATGGAAAGCATTCTATTGTTGCAATGCACGCAATGGACAGAGTTTTTAATTGAAAGAGTTGACTTACTTCTTTATGGTAGATTTTAGATACGAAATCTTTTCGATTGGCGTGAAAACGTCAATTGCGAACTCCACGGCATCCCTCATATCCACTGTGCTTCTATAAAAATTGCTGATGGGTTTGGTAGCTAGAACTGAATTTGGATAAAATATTTTCTCGTTGTCATATCTCAAAAACGTAGTGGTCAAAATGTGCATCTCCTCGACCACCATCTGTAATTGATGTAAAATGTGTCAAGCAAATTGACTTGATCAATATTACAAATTTAATCACATGTATATACATTAGAAAGGTGATTGAGTAATTACTACCTGTACTCCATCAATGACGCAGCGATCACCAACATCAAATGGGTGTGTCACAAATAAAAATATGATGGCTTCAAATACGTTCTTGGCAGTGTTACCAAACAAGAACACTGCAAGTACAACTTGGGATAAAATAAGTAGAAGAGCTTTAGTGGTTAATAAACCCACTATAAGCAGCCACACAATGATGATCAGAACCATCACAATCCCCGTAAAAAGTTTGTTCAACTCTTGCATGGCTTCTTTGGAATTATTTAAGTAATGAGCCAGAGATGTGCGTTTCTTGTAAACATTTACCTGCAAACACCAAGTCATCACAAGATCAATGGATATAGCCTCCGTTTGGTATTGAGTTTTGTTTTTTAATTATTATCATAACAAATACATTTTCGACTAAAGAGTGACCATTATAATGCATTTTTCTTTACTTTAATATTTTGATAACTTTTGCTGAAGTTACAATATTAAAATGTTTGGTAAACATTATTAGTTGTTGTACCTTAAAGGCTAAATTGATTTAATCAACTACTGTTCTAATGAAAAACTTACAATATTTTTACTATTTTTGTCAAAATTATTATTTAAATATTATGTTTACTGTACATATTAATTTTTATTTTATAATTATTATTTTTTTCTACAGTAGCTACAGTTTAAAAGCCATTTAAAAGTTATAACACATCAATATCAATCAAGGCCATAGTGTAGTGGGATTATGTATATTGAACCACAAGAGGCATTGGTATTAACACAAGCAAAAAGAGTGAAACTCCCTGATGTTTGATTAAATAATCGAAATCTCTTCATGTTTTAAAACATATCCAAATTTCTCCACGTGTCAAATTTTTTTCTAATCTTACTATTTTATTATTGATGGTCAGTTAGACATTGAAAATATAAATACTTTAACTAATTAATTAATTGAATAAATTTTTAATCATAATTAATTGAAAATTAAATTTAAAATTATGAAAAAAACAAGGAATTGTCAGAATCTTTAACTAATTCTGATAATTTTTGAGAATTTACACACGCACACACGTGTGTGTGTGTGTTATTTTTATTGTTTCAAATACCCTCAACATACTGTTCTCCACACAAAAAAAAAGCATATTTATCTTATGTTGCATTTAATTTTTAATTAATTCCAAAAGATTTTAGAATTAATTGGAAAATTAGGACACTTCCTTTACTTTTTCTAATAATTTTACATTTAATTACTCAATTGATTATGATTAAAAAAATTACTCAATTAATTAAATAACTAAAGGTGTTCATAATCCCAAAATCAAACATCCACCAAAGTTAGGGCCAGTTTGGGAATGCTGTAGCTTTTAAAATAATTGCTGTTAGCTGTGCTGTAGAAATAATCAGCTGTGAACCGAATCAGTTAAGTGTTTGGTAAATTTTGTTTCAAGAAGTACTGTGAGTTTTGAAAGCAGTTATGGACGTTTGGTAAATTTTACTGTTAAACTGCTGAGAGAAAATAAATGACTAAAATATCCATAATATAAGATAAAATTTACTTATATATATAAAAACATGTACATATAATATTTTTAATTGTGTATTATAATAATTTTACTAAAAATAAAATTTATAATATATTTATTTTATTTTTTTTATCTTAAAGCAATTGATAATTAAATTAATAATATAGTGAAATAAATTTAATAATAATTCGACTAATAAATTGATATTTATGAATTATAATACAAATTTTTTATATATTATTTTGTTTCCAATTTGAATAAGGATAATTTTGGATTTAAATAATAATTTTAAGGATATTTATGGAATTGTATTAAATGATAAAATTGATTTTCAAAATCAGAATTTAAAAGCTACTACTTCCCTGCTTTTCAAAATCAGCTGTAGGAGAAGCTACTTTTGACAAAAGTGATTTTGATTTTTTTTTACCAAACACTAAAACTACCTTTTAGATTTTCAAAATCACTTTTAGGTCTCCTAAAAGCAATCCCAAATGGGCCCTTAAAATTGTAAGATCAGCAAAAAAAATTGTCATTTAGGAAAGTCGGGATGTCTCTTAAAACATTTGGGGAGCTTTGTTTAGCTTAATCAAACAAAGGAAGGTTTTTGGAAAACTATATATTAATATAATTTTTACATTGAATATATATATATATATATATATAATTTCTATATTTACTTTGATATTATATTAATAGTTAGAGAAATTATCTCTGCACCACTTTTTTTTTGTAATATGTATATTTAATCACCTCAAAATTTTGACATGTACTTTACACTACCTTTGTTTCTAAATTTGTATCAATTACCACTTTGACATTAAAAATAAATATTTTACCCCTAAATGACTTAAAAGATTATTTTACTCCATAAAATTTAAAATATATATATAATTACAAAAATACCTCTAAATTCAATAAAACAAATAAATCTCAAAATCTAAAATGATAATTTTAAAATGAAATTATAATTATAAAAAGTTAACATCTCATCTTATGATTATAATTTTTTATTAGGAAAATAATCATTGCACCACCTTTATTTTGTCTTATATTCATCCAACCACTACAAAATTCTAACATGTACTTTGCACCACCCTTCTTTTCACATTTGTTTCAATTAGCCACTTTTGCATTAACACTATTAAATAATTTTAATAAAATGATAATTTTACCCCCAAATAAAATTAAAAGACCATTTTATTTTATAAAACCTTTAAAAAATAAAAAAATTATAATGATAAAAAAATCCCTAAATTTAATAAAAATAAATCCCAAAATTAGAATTTTTATTTTTAATAAAAATTATTTTAATATAAAATTATAAATTTTAAAAAATTATAATTTTTTAATAAATGAATTCATTTATTTTTATTAAAATTTTGTAAAATTATAATTTTTGAAAAAAATAATTATTAAAAATTTGTAAAATCTAAATTTAGTAAAAATCAGTTGAGCACCTCAATTTGAGATTTATTTTTAATTAAATTTAGGGATATTTTTATTATTATAATTTGTAATTTTAAAAGTTTTTATAAGATAAAATAATCTTTTAATTTATTTGGGTGTAAAATTATCATTTTATTAAAATTATTTAATAGTGTTAATGCAAAAGTGGCTAGTTGATACAAATGTGAAAAGAAAAGTGGTGCAAAGTATATGTTAGAATTTTGTAGTGGTTAGATGCACATAAGGCAAAATAAAAGTGGTGCAATGATAATTGCCCTTTTTATTATAAGTTCATTTAATTTTTGTAATTAAACTAAGTATAGAAAGTTCACAAAAAATAACGTAAAGAGAAAAGCACCCAATAATTATTGGAAACTTCCCTATAATTAATATTAAGAAAATTTTCTATAAAATTAAATGAAATTATAATTACAAAAATTAACATGATAATTTTTAAATGAAATTATAATTATAAAAAATTAACATATTGAATTTGAGATTTATTTATTTTATTAAATTTAGTGGTATTCATGTAATTATAAAAATTCAAAATTTTGTAGAATAAAATAGTCTTTTAATTTATTTAGGGATAAAAATAGTATTTTTTAGTATTAAAGTGGTTCATTGATACAAACTTAAAAACAAAAACTTAAAAACAAAAGTGGTGCAAAGTACATGTTAAAATTTTGAGGTAGTTAGGAATACATGTGACAAAATAAAGGTGGTGTAGAGATAATTTTCCTAATAGTTATTAAAAGAATCGCAATATTAGAAATTACTTTATGTAAATTAGTTATAGCTGAATAATTAAAAAAAAAAAAAAAAAAAGCTCTGGCATAAATTACGTGAGAATTAGGAACTTACCACCCAGTTGCTAAAATCTGACCTTCTGATCCTTCCCGTTTCCACCTCGTCCAATTTCTGCATTATTACGTACACTTCTTTCTTTATAAAGAACCGCAAGAGGTCTTCCTCCTCTATATATCTGGACATTTAATTTTCAACATAGAACAACTGTGAGAGAAAATAGTCCGGAAGTAAATTAAAAAACCTATATACTAGATGGAAATTTTAAAAATCAAGTATCCTCACTTGCTGCCAGGTTGGGCAACATTCCGGAAAATCCAGTAAGCAGCAGCCTTTGCTTCCCATTCGCTTTCAATATTCTTGTTGTAGTCACCATGAAGTTCATCATTCTCATCGTCATCAAGTTCATTTGAGACAATGGACAGCTTTGTACTGCTAATGTGATTTATTAACTTTTCCATGGTCCATGCAGAAATTTTCTTCATCTTTTTACGCTTTCCACTAACATGGTGAATCACCTCCTCTTTCTCCTTTTGATTTCCAGTTTCATTCTTCATACTCATGCCGCCTACTATTTCACTGAACTCTATGAGTGGTGGACCCGAACTAGTGGAAATAACATATTCATCAAATATGGCTTCTTGAATCTGGTCGAAGAATCTCTTTGATAATCTTGAAGCAACCAGTAACTGAAATGAGTAAGTCTTAACCATCCACAGAACAGTCCCAACAAGACAAGCAACAAGACCTCTTGTAATATAGTTTATAATCTTTTTAGTCACTTTTGATCTCTCCACTCCACGGTCGTCAAACAATAAACACCAAGACAACAGAACCAAAGCGAACCAGATAAAGGCCCTAACGCTCCTCCTCAACCCATCCACGTAATACAGAACCATAAGCTTTAGCTTGAAGTTCCTTTTGATCAAGCAAGTCAAAGCAATCATCAACCATTTGGTCACCAATCGACCACAAAAGATTACCAATACCAACACACACCATTTCCACAATTCTAACTCCCATATCAAAAGGTTTTCCAATTTGTTCACGGTTAAGCTACCAATTAACAACCCCATTACCCAAACAAATGCAATCAACTCAATCACCATCAAAATTTTCTTTATCTTACCACCCTTTCTATGCTCGTTTTCCTTCTGCTTCTTCTTCTTCTCATTGCGTCCTGGATTCACCAATCTCGGAGCACGCGGTGGTGAATTCATCAACTCTGTATTTCCTTCAACTAATTTGGCATCAATTAGCTCCCCAAATCTTGAGACCGGTTTTCTCCGAGTTAAAGACTGGCCTTGGCTGCCTGCTGTCTCCGTAGGAGGCTTATCTAGAGAAGCAGAGCCTGCAGCTACTAAAAGCTGGTTTCTGTGGCTGCAATCCTCTTCCTCTGTTATTTCAGTATTTATTGTATCAGACTGGGAGTGGGTCTCACTTATATCCTTGGAAACGGGAGCTTCTTCTGTGTCTGCAGCAATTTCGATCACCGTGTCGTTATGGTGACTGCCTCCTTTCTTCTCCACCAGGTTCAGGTCTTTTCCACCTTCCATTCCCACTTTGCTACTTCTGTTGAAAGGAAAATAGTCCGACTTGTTTTCTACTAATTCAGGTTCTGGGTTTCTCTCATGGAACAAACTTTTATAAGTAATATGATTGATTTGTTATTAAATATTTTTAACCGTTGTGTTTTCATTATATAATGGAATGACCATACCTTTAATCTAGTTAAATGACACAACACTACTGTGATACTAAGAACAGATAAGTAATGATATATTTTGAGAATAAGATTAAGATGTGTGTACATCGACTAAAATTAAGGGCTAGTTTAAGATTACAGATCGATGAAATAAGATATTTTTATTGTATAGATGAAATAAATTTTTAATAAAAAAAAAGTAGATTAGTATTTAATCAATTGTGCTATTAAGTTTGTTGTAAGCTTAAAAAGCAGAATATATGTGTTTAGTAAATTTTATTAAAAAATATTATTTTATTACATATTGACCAGAATACACATAAGTTGAAATTGTCTTATATTTATATATTAGGATTAATAACAAAGTAAAATATAATTATCTTTTTGTTAAAATATTAAAGTTAGAATAGGAATGTGATAATTTATTTAATAAATTATTTATTAAAACAAATTTTATCTACTTTTTAAAATTATTGTCGAAATTGAATAATCTTTGAAAAAATTTACCAACTCCTCAAATGGTTGTCAATAATTTTATTTCTGTTAAGTGGTGATTCTCATGAGATTCAAGTATTTCAAACTTTTTTACAAGAGTAGCATTACTCTAAATAACATGATAATTGTTAAGTTCTTGTTATAAGGGAATTCTAGAATACTTATGATGCATTACAACTAATTGATACATGCATAATATGTATAATTAAACTTAATATAACCACCACATATATAATAATTTTTTAAAATAAATAAACACATATTATAATGATGTTTAGTTATTGTATGATTGGTATTTATGATATATTCCAGATTTTTTCCGACCTTATCAATCGTGAAGAAAAAGGTAATCACCATGTTGGGACCCTGTAAAACAATTGACAAAATATATCCCTACTTAAATAATACAAAAAAAATCTGGGATATGGGTGACTTTATACAGAAAAATATGGGTGCTTCAATAATTCATAACTGGACCCAAGTGCCGGGCTGCCAGCTCTTGGAGCTTTTAGGCTACATATCCAAAACTAAAAAGAGAAAATCACCCAGCAAAGTGGAATAAAGCTGTAAATCCAAGAATAAATAATTGGAGTCGTCATTGTAGTGGACGCTTTTTTTTTTTTTTTGGGGTTTATCTTACTCCTATTCTATGCATAACTTTAAAAAGGGGGAAAAACACATCTTATTTTTTAAATCTAAGTCATATATATATTTAAAATTATCTAAGTGAGGATGTTATTGAGTGTAATAGACCATATGTCATGAATTTTTTAACTAGCGACTTACGGCCAATGAAATCATGACATGTGACGTGTCATGCATGCACTTATCATGACTCATAAATGTAAAATTCTAATTATGTGTGTATTGTCGCATACTATAAAGACTGTATTGTTTTATCTATTAGTGTATTGAAATTTGTGATTATTAGTATTTTAGTGCTATCCTAACTTTGTTAAAATAAATATATCCTTATTAGAGAATTATTCAACATGAGTTAAATATACGAAAAAGTTTCTGTTAAGGGAATCTCATATTTTATAAAATTGAAGAAAATTTTTCTGTTAAGGGAATCCGTATTTGAATTAACTTGAAGAAGTAGATTTATTCTATTTTAAATAGGGAGGTATTGTCATTGTTTTCATAATTTTTTAATTGATAAAACCTTCTTTTATAATTTTGATTATTGATCAAATCTCTCTTGTAGAGTCAACTTGGATTAGAGCATCATTTAATTTCACTATAAAGCGTTATCAAAATCTCATTGAGTTGTTTAGATTAAAATGAGATCAAATCACACTTTGGTTAGAATATTACCTGATTGCATTGACTTAATCCCATAACAATATCTACTATTCATTTATCCTATCAATTTGCTTCCGCAACCCTGCTGCAGCCACTTAGGTTTGGCCAAGTGAACATGAACGCGTTAGTGACTTAGTAAATTAGAATATCCAAGCCGGTAGCCCTCCATTCCGAGCCAGTCTGCTTTTACCTTCACTACACTACTATAGATACATAACTCCTTCTTCACTCCTACCTGAACTCCTTCTTCACTCCTATAGATATATCTAATTTCTTTCTCGAATTTGTAGGAAGTGATGCATCTTGTGGTTGAGCCAGGGCGTGGTCAAAGGGAAGGTTTGATTGTCAAGACTTGTCAATCATCTTGTCTTGAAAAACAAATGGTTTTTCTTTAACTAAAATAGGCACAGTCTCAATTACATCATTAGTCGTAACATACCTATTATGGTATCTCGTCTTTTGGCATTTCAAACGTTTCTTCTTCATCAAGAATAGGTAAACTTATTGGCACATCTTCATTCATTGTCTTAGGGACATGCAATTTCTTGGATGTATTTACAACTACTTTGCCCAGTCTCGGAGATATCCAATTACTTGAATGAATCTACTGTTGCTTTAAGTATATCAATCACGGCATCAAATCGTTATTATAACGACTCAATTTTTTTAGCTAAAGAAATTGCATGGTTTAAAGTTTAGATAGTGTATGAAGGCATTTTACTTTTATTATGAAAAGTTAGCCCTTCAAAAATATCTTGTAATTATGTGCTCCTCAGGTTCATAATAATATTTACACCTATAAAATTGCTCAAACTCATAAGCATAATTAATTAGGAACTAATCTCATAGCTTGTCATAACAAACAACAATCAAGACAGATGAACATGGATCTCAAAATTTGCCTCATACAATTTCATGATTGAATTATGCATTATCCTAGCTGAAGTCAAGACTTTTGTAAGTGTTGCCACCAAACTCGAACGCTTTATTTCCAGTCTACGGGCAACACATTATACTTTTCTTCAGGAATGCACCTATTTATAAGCCATTGCTCATTCGTGTCTGACCAATCAAGAAATTTCTGAGGGTACCAGTATGCATGAAAGAACGGCACATTGTAAATGGGGCATTAAGGACGGTAGTTTAACATTGGTTTTCAATTTCCTTGCAATGTGCATAATGTGAGTGGAATCCAAAATATACATGTGAATAGACTAGACATGCATCAACATCAATTGATCTCTACCTGTAAGATTGCAAAAGAAGCTTGGGGTATTCTTGCAGACACACATGAAAGCCAAGTTATGTTAAAACATTCTAAACTTGAGCAACGTACAACTGAATTTGAAAATCTTAGAATGTTTATATGAACATGGGGAAATTGTTTATCTTGGTAAACGAACTTTTGAGGAAGAATTTATTCAAAGATTTTGAGATGGTTGCCTGACAGATTCATACCTCATTAAAAGGTGGTGTCAATTGAAGAATATAATGACATTAGCACTTTAACTCGAAGTTCAGTTATAGGCAGATTTCAGACTTTTGTGATAAATTTTCTAAAGAAGGACAAGAAAGAGAAAAGCATCGCTTTTTAAGCTGAAGTGCCAGTCCAAGAGAGTGATTGCAGGCAATTGATGACATGGATGACATTGGCAAATCACTTGAATTGCTAACAAAGAAGTTTCACAAGATGGTGAAGAAAAAAGGAGGCTACAAATAGAAACAGTCATCAAGATCTTCATTTTCTTAAAAGAGTAAGTCTAAATTTATTTTAGTTTGTTTGATTTTAACCCAAAAAAGGAATTCAACGTAGGGAATGTGAAGGATATGGTCATACTCAGTCACAAGACTCTCATGAACGAAAGAAGAAGTAATGCAAACATCTTGGAGTGACGATGATTTTGATGAGTGCATTGATAACGAAAATCTTATCGCAGGACTTATGTTGCTTGTAAAGAAATTTAGATCATTATATATATATATATATATATTGAAAGAGAAAGTAAAGCTTTCATTAAGAATCAATAGCGAGTAACAACAAAATCTCATCTGGGTAATTTCCCAGCCAAACAGGAGAACTTACATACCCTAAAGCTTTCTTTGCTAACCCATGAGCAATACGATTGAAAAATCTTAAAACATGCTGCATTTGCACCCTACCTAGCCTCTTTAAGCTATCTTGAATTATGGCTATCTTCCAGAAGATTTCCGTTCTGCTTCCTTTTCTGTTACAAGCAAGATCAACCACCTCTTTTGAATCTGACTCTATGATCATTGGCAAAAAATTTGTATTTTGAGCCACCTGGATGCCAAAATTGATTGCCTCTGCTTCCATGCAGTCCACATCCCCTTTGTAAATGGTATTCTGAACAGCTGCTGCTACAACCTTTGCTCTTGAGTCTTTGATAACCACTCCGAGGCCTGCTGTTTGATTTGAGGGTCTGATGGTAGCATCCACATTCACCTTATACCACCCATTTGGAGGAGGTAGCCATGTTTATTGGTTGTTGCTCTGGTTCTGTGAAATAGTTTGGGTAGCTGGGATTTTAATCCTTCTGTATGACTCTACAGCTGCTGCAACCCTTCCCACTGATATTTGAGCATCTTTTTCTTTCCCTTTGAATATGAATAGATTTCTAGAAGACCAAATTGACCAGCATGTAGCAATAATCAGTTCCATGTCCTTCATACTCGCAATTTTCCCCATCTCCTGGAGGGTGCTTAATAAATCTTGTTGAGCCAGCATCTTCATGTTCTGGTGAAAATCAGTTAATTTCCAGACCTTGTTCGCATACTTGCAGCCAATTAAGGCATGAAAACCATCTTCCTTCTCCTTACTACATCTGCCACACATTGGTTCCTTTACAGACTTTCTCTTCCAGAGGTTATAGGTTGTTGGAAGCATATTCTGAGCTGCTCTCCACATGAAAATTTTAATCTTTTCCGGGATCTCCATTGACCAAATAATCTTCCAATGAATTTTTGATAAATCTGAGCTGCTGGCCAAACCTGGGGATTTCAGTCTTAGAGATAACTGATACCCACTCTTAACAGAATAATTACCATGCTTGTCAAAATGCCATATCAATTGATCCAATTGAGGAGAACTTGGAAGAGTGATTCTTTTTATTCTTGCTGCATCCTCTTCTGAAAAATTATGAGAAATCACTTCTTTCTTCCAGGTTTAGTTGCTGATCAGATTAGCTACCACAAAATTTGGGTGTAATTTCTGGATGGACAGAGGCTTTAGATTTTCAGGCCTTGGAATCCAGTTACTCTTATAAACATACACTTGCTCTCCGTTGCCGATCCTCCATCTTGAGCCTTTGTGAATAATCTGCCTGCCCCAAAAAATGCTTCTCCACACAAAACATGGATTTGCACCTAACTTTGCATCCATAAAACTAGAATTCTTAAAGTACTTAGCCTTTAACACTCGAGCCATCAAAGCCTCTGGATTTTGAATAAGTCTCCAGCCTTGCTTTGCAATTAAGGCTTGATTAAAGCATGAGAAATCTCGAAATGCCAGCCCTCCTTTATCTTGGCTTGGCATAGTCTCCCCCATTTTGCCCAGTGAATGCCTCTGTGCTTTCTTGCGGAACTCCACCAGAATTTTACTACTGCTTTTTTAATGTCATTGCAAATGTTTTGAGGTATTTTAAATACACTCATAGCATATGTCGGCATCGCTTGAGCCACAGCTTTTATGAGCACTTCTTTTCCCCTACAAGAAAAAAATTTGCTTTCCCAACTGGTTAACTTATTAAGCACCCTTAGCTTGACATAGTTAAAAAAATAGGTCTTCTTTCTTCCCACCATAGATGGCAATCCCAGGTACCTCTCATGTCTCGAAACAACGTTCAAGTTAAAAATGCTTCCTATTTCATTCATTTGGCTCTGCTTTGTGTTGGTGCTGAAAAATATTGAAGACTTCTCAAAGTTGAATATCTGTCCCGAAGCAGCAGCATACACTTCAAAGATCTTCTTTAGGTGTCTACAGTCTACACTGGAAGCCCTTGAGAAAACCAAGTTGTCGTCTGCAAAAAGGAGATGAGAAATAGACAAATTTCTACTGAACTTCAGCCCTTGGATCAGCTTTGTTTTTCAGTCTGCATGAGTAAATTCGAGAAAACCTCTGCACAAATGATGAATAAATACGGTGATAATGGGCAGCCTTGTCTTAAACCTCTTTGAGGATAGATTAAACCTTTCGCCTCCCCATTAATCAAAACTGAAAAGCTTGTTGTGGATATACAGTTCATGATCAAGTTCACCCATTTGCCGAGAAGCCTAACTGCTGCATTGTGGTTTTCAAGAAATTCCACTCAATTCTATCATAGGCTTTGCTAATGTCTAGTTTGAGCGCTACCAACCCATATTTTTTACCCCTACTTTGCCTAATTTTGTTTAGACATTCATACCCGATTATTACATTATCCGTAATTAGCCTATTCGGGATAAAAGTGCTTTGAGTTGGAGAGATAATAGTATCCAAAATTTGCTTTAACCTATTTGCTAAGGTTTTTGCCACAATCCTATAAATAACATTACAAAGGCTAATTGGCCGGAAATCAGTCACTTTCCTAGGATTTAGTAATTTTGGAATCAAGGCAATATGAGTATGATTTAAAGGAGCGATACTACCTCCCTCATTTAGGATGTGCAGACAGGTAGTGGTTACACCTTCCTTGACTGAGCTCTAGTGCTTCTGATAAAAGGCTACTGGGAGACCATCCGGGCCTGGAGCTTTGGTGGGGCACATCTGAGCAAGAGCCTCTGCTACCTCCTCGGTAGTGAACTGTTGATCCAAAAAGTAATTCATTTATTCCGTTACTCGCTTTGGTAGTTCTGTTACGGCTGTCTCTAGCTAAGTTTGGGATGGATTCATTGTACTGAAAATGTTTGCAAAATAATCACACAACAATCTTTCCACTTCTTCTGCTTCCTCTTTCCATAATCCATCTTCATCCTCCAGCCCCATTATCTTATTTTTTCTTTTCCTCGCTGATGTCTTAGCATGAAAAAATTTAGTATTTCTATCCCCTTCTCTCAGCTAATCTGCCCTCGATCTCTGCTTCTAGAAGATTTCTTCGTCAATTAGAATATTATCAATCTGTCTTTCTATGTTTTTGACTTCTAATCCACTGTCATAATGGTCATAGTTCTGTCTGATTTCCTTTAACCTCTCCTTCAACAGCTTCAGCCTTTTTTGTCTGCCCTTGAACTCCTTGTTACTCCATAGCTTGAGTTCAACTAGTGACTCCTTTGACTTCCTTTGAAACAGATCAACAGGATTTCCCATGTCCCAACAGCTTGATTCATTCCACTTCCGTTTAATTATTTCTCTACATTTCTCATATGGGCTCAACATATCTTCATAATGAGCTCTGTGGAAAGTTCTTATGGAATACCTCAAACCACTTCCTTTTTCCAGCACTTCCATAAGAATTGGGTTGTGATCGGAGCTCCAAGTCACTAGATTCATTGCTGCTTTCTCCTGGAAATAATTGCCCCAACTCCTACTGCAAAGAAATCTATCTAATTTCTCTTCAATCAACCCAACACCAAACCTCCTATTTGACCAAGTAAAGGGATACCCCGTAAATCTCATATCTATGAAATCACATTCCCTAATCGCTTCTCTAAAGTCAGCCACCGAGTTAACTTATTTCTCATTTCCTCCTAGCTTTTCATTTAAATTTAAGACTTCATTAAAGTCCCCAAAACAGAACCAGGGTAAAGAAGATAACGTTGCTAACCTTCTCAACAGTTTCCAAGTATGTTGTTTTTGAGCTGCTTCTAGATGACCATATATACCCGTACATCTACTATAACTACCCTTCTCACTATAGACCACAGCATCAATATGATGACAACTGAAGGATTTTATTTCCACTGTTATCTCCGAATTCCATAGCATTGTCAAACCTCCCCCAATTCCTTTTCTGCTAACTGCAAAACAGTTTGCAAAATGCAGCTCGTACTCATTTTTCTCATTTGCTCCCTCGTCATTTTCGTCTCGTAAAAAAACACAATTTGAGGCTTGTGCTCATGGACTACCTCCTGAGCTTCTCGGAACGTCCGGTCGCTCCCCAATCCCCGAACGTTCCAGCTTAAGATCCTTATGGCTGTCGGCGGGGCTGGTTTTCAGCCACCGCCGATAATTCATTGACACTACATGCAACTGCTTCCATCTCTTCATCCTCTAGCCTCAACGCTGTAGCTTCTGTAATGTTTAGTTGAGCTCGTTGATGACAGTCATATTTTTTTGGGGTACTTCCTTTGAGCTTCTTTGAGTTTGGGCTTTCCAAATTTAACCAGCTAGCCGACATTTTTCCTTTTGTTTGCCCATCTTTTGTTCCCTTTTTTCCTTCATAATTTCGTGCATGATACTTCTATTTCCGTCTTTTGGGCCTAAGCTTTTCATCCTTTAGCCCATTGTTGCCATCTTCAGCCCTTTATTTTTGCTCTAAACTTTCTAATTTCCAGATTTTTCCTTCCACTTCCTGCTCACCATTTCCCGCTTCTTCTTCCACTAAATTCATGTCTTGTTGTAATTTCTTTCCCGCCCAATTTTTCCCTTCCCCATGAACTGCAATTTTGTCAGCCTGCTGCTCTGACCCTAAATAGCTATTCTCTAGCTCTCTGAGATTTGCTACTGCTTGCATTAAATGATCAGCATCACCTCATTTACCCATTTTTTTTCTCTAAAGAAGGATTATCCATACCCGAATCCGTTTGGTTCTGGATCTTATTCCCTTCCACTTCTGCCCCTTTCTCCTGTACCTCACTTTGTCTCCTTTCTTTGATCTGTAGTAGTTCATTGTTTACTCCAACTGAATTTTTGGCATTGAATTGACTGGATTCTGTGCTCCATCGATCCTGTCATCTACTTTGTCTTAGCCGTTCTGCTATGGTTGTTGCTTTTAGCCATGGGCCATACGCTAGCTGATCTTTGGACTGAGACTTATAATGACTACACTCTCTATATTGATGATCGATACGCCCACAACAGAAGCAAAAATCAGGGAGCCTTTCATACTGCACCAGCATTGGGATCTCTTCCTTCTTGTTTTCTTCTTTGTTTTTCTCATCCCATTTCTCCATCTGTTCCAGCACAACAATCTTCTTTAATGGCTTTGTGACGTCCGCCGAAATCTTCATTCGTAAGAATTTTCCTATACATTCCCCCGCGGCATTCGTTTCAACTGCCTCTACTCTTCCGATTGCTCCACCTAATTCTGCAGTTGTCTCTTTTTCCATACACACAATTGGAACATCATTTGGTTGTACCCAAAAGGATACATGATTGAAGTTTAGTTTCTTAATGTCTCCAATTCCAAAAGGTTCGATAAGCACGATAAGTGCTCTGTCAAAATGCCATGGTCCACCCGCTAGAATTCTTCTTTTATCTTCATTTGACCCAAACTTGAACATGAAAATATTATCATCCAGTCCTTCAATTTTGACTTCCCTGCCTGTTCTCCACACCTGTTGCATTGCTACTCTCAATCTTTCTACTTTGACTTCTCTTGATAAGAATATTTTTCCGACCAAACAACCTGTTAATATCTTTTCCCCTTTTGTTTTCATTCTGCTCCTAAACGTGACTTTCCCTTCTTCTTCTTCACTTAGCTGGATGGCTCTGCACCGCTTAATTAACTCATCTATATCCATTTGCTTTAGCCGCCAGTAATTAAGAACTGCAGCCAGTGGTTGGACACCAAACTCCTTAAAACTTTCTACCCAAATCCTACAACTCCTGCTTCTGAAATTAATCTAGAATACTTCCTCGGAGAGCATTAAAACTAACGAAAGTCAAAGACAGTTCAAAGAGCCACACTCATGACGAGAGACTAAAGTTAGAGTCATGACAACTCTGTTTACCACTCCCATCCTTTTGTGTTCAGAGAAAACTTTAGGAGAGATCCGATCATTATATATATAGGTAACCTAATTACCACTCTAAATTAATTAGTTACTGTTCACGAGCACAAATAAACATACACTAGAAATAATAAGTTGCAGAAAGTAAAGCATGCAAAGGATTTATGTGGTTCGTATAACATTTCTACGTCCACGTAGCAATACTCGGCCAGGGATTAGTCAGTACACTAAGTATAGAATGATTATAATCTATTGGACTTAGCAACCTAAGATTCCCTCTTACTATTTGCTGTCGCCTTGTTGGATTAACTTAGACCATTTTGCTTAGTCAGCACCACTTATTTTCTTGTCTACAACTTTGATGTGAAATCTCTTTATTGGTACAAACGTCCCATCGGGCCTCCCGAAGAGATAGATAATGAATAGATTGAAAGCCGAATAATACTGAAGTTGAACAAATATACGTATAATGCTTGAATAGCTCTCGGTTTGTGCTATCAATACAGAGCGTCAGAGCCCAAATATGGCTCAATTATAATATGCATGCACCGTCTCTTATGCAAGCAAATCCGAATCCGATTCTTAATCAAATAATAAAGTAACCAAAGCCGCGAAATTTGAATTATAATCCAATTTATTCATCTCTCACGTAATGTCCTTAATTCAAATTAAACAAGGCTTGGTCAATTATCTTATGAAGCCTCCGAAGCCATGCACTTGCCTTCTCGTGTTCAAGTTGTCTTTTCTTGATTAACTTTGTCTATGCATGCTTCAATTTGACAAGAAATGATCTTGCTCCAAGTATGCATGCTTCAATTTGACAAGAAATTATCTTGCTCCAAGTGCTCAATTCTTCTATTTGTAATAGAAGAACGAAAACTATTTCTAAGATAATTAAAATAAGATTACAATTGAATAATAACTCAGAACCCAATAATACAAGGATATAGAGTTTACAGGTCGAATGATATTGTTTTTCTTGTCTTTAAAAGCATGAGTACAGTGATATATATGTACATGTTGCGATGCTGTACAAGATAAAAATTAAGTGAAAGTGTAATTAACTATTTTGATTCGTGGCCGCTAATTGAGGAACTAGCCATTGAAGAGTCAATGAGAATCATGCTTGATTTCTTTTCATGAGTTTTCCATAGATTGAATCAATCGATCTGGTGCGAATCTTTTTACCAAAACTGTCAAATTGCCGTGTTTGATTCAGGTGCTGTTTTAGAAAAATGTACATTGTTGATTATTCCTAACAAAAGAATGCCAATTTAACTAAAGACTCAAAATCTTTAACAATCTCTCCCTTTAGCATCTTTATGGCAAAAACAATTTAAGTAGAGAAATTAAATATTCCTAAATCATTAAGTACTGTAGAGTGAAATAAAACCCATACACATGCAAATAACAACAAAGAATTAACCAAAACAAAACATCAATATACGTTAGTTCAATAAATAATGACCAAAGGAAAAAGAAAGAAGGTTATTTGTTAAATCAATAAATGCATTATTGCACAATAAAAAATAAAGACAAAACATATGACTCCCCCTGTCGCTATGCGCAACGATGAAAAACATTACTCCCCCTAGAAATTAAAACATGACTCCCGAATAATTAGACCAATATTACTCTAAAGGACCCAAAAATTATAAATACCGAACAATTTCGGTGACAAAATCATCGAAGTCAATCAATCGATTGGCAAGACAATCAGGTCGGGTACAAAAGAAATAGTTTAAAAGATAATTATAAAAGAGGGATTTTTAATAATCAAAAGTTTATTGAATTTTTTAGATTAGAACGAAATTTAATCATATTTTTATTAGAGCGTAATTTAATAGTATTGACTTAGTCCAGTTCTAAAATGATATTTAGTATTCATTAATCCTACCAATTCGCTTCTGCTACACCGTTACGTCATAACCATTTCTTGCTCTATTGAAAAATTGGCAAAGTCTACCATAAAATTATAAAAATTCTCAATATCTCACAACTTTGCTAGAATTATCCAAACTCAAATAATTGCACTGGTCGAGAGATCATCATTCTCATCAAAGGCTAAGCATAAATTTGTTGGAGAATTAATAAATAAAACACACTATTTTATTTCTTCAACAACACTCCTCACCAATTATAACTCTTATTTTTCACTCTTTACACCTTAGAGATTTTGTTACTTCACTTGATGCTTAAACCAAAGGGGAGAGGGGGTATTTATACATGATACAAACTAATCACAACCATTCATTTATTCAACTACTACATAAATCATCACCATTCATTAAAACATACCACTCACCTACTTCACCAACCACACCTACCACAAGTAATTCAAACCTCACCAACCATACCTACTCATGGAATCTTCCATGAGTTGGGCTTGAATGTATTCATCTTGGATTAAGTTTATGATCCAATACCCCCCCTTAAACTTGATCTTGTGATACCAAGCAAACTTCTGAATTTTACGAAGTCTTCTTGCTTGAGCGGCTTGGTGAAGATATCAGCTGCTTGATTTTGTGATTTTACATACTTGATTTGCACTTCTTTTCTTACAATACACTCTCTTATGAAATGATAGCGAGTGGATATGTGTTGCTTCGATTATGAAAGACTGGATTCTTGGATAGGGCAATTGCTGATTTGTTATCAACATAAATCTCGGTTAGCTCTTCTTGTGGCAAACCCAACTCCTTTAGCAAATTTCTGAACCAAATTGCATGACAAACACTTGATATGGCAGCTACATACTCAGCTTCACAAGTGGATAGCGTGACAATAGATTGCTTCTTTGACATCCATGTGAAAGCAGTATCTCCCATGAAGAACACAAATCCTGTGTTGCTTTTTCGATCATCTACATCTCCACCCCAATCACTATCGTTATATCGAATAAGCTTGTAGTCATTACAAAATGAGTATAACAAGCCGAAATTAATTGTACATTTGATGTAACGAATGATTCTTTTTGCAGCTTTAAAATGAGTGGTCTTTGGATTCTCCATCTATCGACTCATAAGTCCAATAACATAAAAGATATCTGGTCTCGTGCATGTCAAATAACGTAGGCTTCCAACCAAACTTTTAAAGAATGTTGGATCTATATCTTCGCCTTCATCATATTTGGATAACTTGACTCTGTATTCCATTGGCGTGCTTATAGGCTTGCAATCACTCATCTTGAACCTTTTGAGAATCTCTTTTGTATAACTTTCTTGGGAGATAAATAAGCTTTCTTCCTTTTGTTTGATTTCAATGCTGAGATAATATGTCATCAGTCCGATGTCAGTCGTCTCGAACTCTTTGATCATCACTCTCTTGAACTCTTCAAACAAGCTTAGATTATTTCCAGTGAAGATGAGATCATCCAAATACAGGCACACAATCAAAATATCTCCATCTTTTTCTTTGACGTAGAGAGCATGTTCATATGGGCATTTGGTGAAGCTTTTCTCTTGAAAATACTTGTCAATTCAGCTATTCCATGCCCTTGGTGCTTGCTTTAACCCGTAAAGAGCTTTCTTCAATCTCAAAACTGTCTTCATGTCATTTCACCACATAACCCAATGGTTGTTCGATGTAAACTTCTTCTTCAAGGAATCCATTCAAGAAAGCAAACTTGACATCCATTTGAAAAATATTCCATTTGTTCTGAGCAGCCAAAGAAATAATAAGTTTAATAGTTTCAAGTCTGGCTATAGGAGCAAATACCTCGTCGTAGTCTATGCCAGCCTTTTGACTATAGCCTTGTGCAACTAGCCTCGCCTTATGCCTTTTAATTTCTCCATTCGCATTTCTTTTGTTTCGTACACCCATTTGACACCGATCGCCTTATGCCCTTTGGGAAGAGTAGTAAGCTCCCAAGTATCATTCTTCATAATGGCTTTGATTTCTTCATCCATTACAATTCTCCACTTCTCATTTAGTGCAACTTCTTGGAAGTTGACTAGCTCACAATCAGCAAAGAGGCAAAGAGAGTGATATTATCATGTCTCTCAGTTACCTCATAGAGATCTTGAAGACTCCTTGTATGTACTTCGGTTCTTTCATTTAAGAAAGATGGCGGTGAATCTCCACATGTGGTTGATGCTGGTAAAATAGGTGGAGTAGTTGGCTTTTGTTGTTCTTCTACTTGTTTTATTTGTGTATGATCATCTTCTTCAATGGGAAAGAAGCTGAAGTCATCCACACCAGAACCAAAATCTCATTCTCCTTCTTCATCAAAAACTACATCTCGACTGATCATGATATTCCTTTTGTTTGGATTGTAAAGCTTGTATCCTTTGGAGTTGTTGTCGTAACCGATGAAGATTAACTTTTCACTTTTGTCATCCAGCTTGGCTCTACTCTCATCCGGTATATGTACATGGGCAATGCTTCTGAAAACAGTTAGATGGGTGATGCCGGGTTTTCTTCCACTCCAAGCTTCTTGTGGCGTCTTGCCCCACACGCTTCTTGTTGGAGATCGATTGGATAAGTAGACTACACATGCAACAGCTTCGGTCCAAAATTCTTTAGGTAGCCTCTTACTCTTGAGCATACTTCTTGCCATGTTGAGGATGATTATGTTCTTCATTTCTGCAACACCATTTTGTTGAGGGGATCTTGAAACTGTCAAAGAGAATCGAATTCTATTTGCTTCACAAAACTCTAAAAAATCTTTGGAAGTTAACTCTCCACCTCGATCAGATCTCATGGCTTTAATTTGGTATCCACTTTTTTTTCCACTGTAGCTTTAAACTTTTTGAAACCTTCAAAGACTTCTGATTTCTGCTTCAAAAAATACACTCAAGTTTTTTTTGAAAAATGATCTATGAAGAGAAGAAAGTAGTTACTTTTACCAAGGGAGTTTGGCTTGAATAGACCGCACACATCATTATGAATGAACTCGAGTGGCTTTTGAGCTCTTGATTTTGACTCCTTTGGAAAGCTCTTTCTGAACTGCTTGCCAAGTAAACATCCTTCACAAAGTTGATCAGGGTGATTGATGTATGGTAAGCATTTCACCATGTTCTTCTTGAATAATAGCTCTAATCCTCCAAAGTTGAGATGCCCATATCGAAGATGTCAAATCCAGGATGGATCTTTGTAACCGGCTTTGAAACATTTTGCAACATCATTTAGAATATTTAAAGGAAACATTCTATTATTCGACATTTCACCTTTGTAATTAGATTTCCTTTGTCATCTCTTAGGAAAAGACTATAATCTTTTAAGTGAATATCATAGCATTTTTCTAAAAGTTGACCCAAACTAAGGATATTGCTTTTCATATTGGGCACATAGTAAACATTTGAAATTATTTGGTGGCTACCATCTTTTGCACGAAAAAGAATGTTACCTCTACTCTTCACTAGTACTTTTGAATCATCTCCAAAAGCGACACTGCCATTCAAAGATTAACTTAGTTGCACAAACATACTTCTGTTTCCACTCATATGATTGCTAGCACTTGTGTCAAGATACCATGTATTTTCTTGACCTCCACTTGTGTCATTGTGTGCTAGTAAAAGTGTGCCATCTTCACTATTTTTCTCTTCAGCATAGTGCACTCTCTCCTCAATTCTGGTGCTTGGAGCTCTGTATTCTGAAGCATAATGCCCAAATTTTTAACAATTATAGCACTGTACTTGGGATAATTGGAGTTGTACCTCGATCTTGGATTGCCTCTGCCTCGTCCTCTGCTTGAGCTTTCTCCTTTGGCATAATTAGAGTTGTTGTTGAAATTCCAACCTTGTCCATGATTACGACCTCTACCTCGTCCTCGTCCTCGTCCTTGTCCTCGGACATAGTGCCTTATCTCGTTGTCGGAGCTTTCTTCTCTTTTTTTTGGATTGACCTCCATCTTGAGAAGTTGTTCTTTGATTCCTTGCTTCTTTTTTAGTTTTTCTTTGTAGGCTTGCAACCTTCCTTGAAGTTGCTCGATCGTCATATCCTCTAGATCTCTTATTTCCTCAATTGTCACAACAATATTGTCAAACTTCGAGTGTACTGATCGAAGTATCTTTTCAATGATCCTTACCTCTTTTAACTCTTCGCCATTTCTTTTTAATTCATTAGAAACAGTCACAGCCCGAGTAAAGTAGTCAAAAATTGACTATGACGCCTTCATGTGTAAGGACTCAAATTCTCCTCGTAATGTTTAGAGATAAGCCTTCTTAACTTGCTCCGCTCCTTTATAAAATGTCCTAGTTTCTCCCATGCTTCTTTTGAGGAGGTTGTACCAGCAATCTTTTCAAAAGCATCTTCATCTAATGATTGAAAGATGAGATACTTTGCTTTATTCTCTTTCTTTTTCAAGTCTTTTAAATTCTCCTTCTGCGCTGCAGTTAAAGTGGCTTCATTTTCTGGCACAATAAAGTATTTTTTCCACGACATCTCATACGTCATGTGCACCAAATAGAGCCTTCATTTTAATACTCCAATTGTCAAACTTACTTCCCTTTAATTGTGGAACTTGAAATGACATCATACCACTGTTTGCCATAACTCACAAATTAAGTGAGAATTTAGAGATTCTGAAAGCACAGATGGATCCGGCACGTCGAAAATCCTTAGGAAGGACTCGAGTCAACTTTCAGTCAACGATCAACACTGGCCAACGGTCAACACCGGTCAACGGTCAACGTCGGCTTAGTAGTCTTGGTTCAGTCCGGATTGGTTCGGCTCGAGTTGGCTCGGTTCGACTTAATTCGATTCAGCTCGGCTCGGCTTGGTTCGGTTTGGCTCAGCTTGGTTCAACTCGGTGAGTCGACTCAGCTTCAAGACAGAAAGCTTCTGGCGGCAAGTGTGGGCGCGTCCGGTCTCGGATCGGGATGATTTTTGCCACGTCACGTTCCTCTCGTCGAGATCTTCAGTTTGATATGCTGTATAACTATATATACCATCAAGCACTAGCTCTGATACCATTTTGTTGGAGAATTAATAAATAAAGCGCACAAAAAACACACTATTTTATTTCTTCAACAACACTCCTCACCAATTACAACTCTTATTTTTCACTCTCTACACCTTAGAGATTTTGTTACTTCACTTGATGTTTAAACCAAAGGGGAGAAGGGGTATTTATATATGATATAAACTAATCACAACCATTCATTTATTCAACTACTACATAAATCATCATCATTCATTAAAACCTACCACTCACCTACTTCACCAACCACACCTACCACAAGTAATTCAAACCTCACCAATCATACATACTAATGGAATCTTCCATGAGTTGGTCTTGAATTTATTCATCTTGGATCAAGTTTATGATCCAACAAAATTAAACAAGAAGTGAGACCATCAACTTTCCGGTGGCGGAGCAGTTGAAGAAGTTGCCGATCCGACGTAGCTGACCTGAACTTCTTGAGGGACAACATGGTAAATTCTTATAGCAACTTGTTCAAATATTCTCTTTAGCTCTAACACTAGTTCAGATCTCCTGTTTATTTTTTCCTCGTAATTCTCAAAGATTATGATGTGAGTGACGTAAAGACCCATTATCATCTTCTCATCCTTAATTTGCTTCACCACCACACTGTGGTTTGGACTCCAATGCCGAGGCTTGCTCTCTAAGTAGCTGCCATAAATTTTTAAAGCAAGAAAATAATTAGTAACGACCAACTTCATGCTGTATATTAAATAACCATACATCAATGCTATTGTAGTTGTTGTTACCAAGGAGAGAGACTTGTGTATTTTTCACATTTGAAGGATGTATTGGTCACAATTTGCAAGTGTTTGGAGTAAACTACATTTATACCAAATTGCAGAGGTATTTACAATTAATATAAAAAATGAAGAAGAAATAATAAGAGGGGTTCCTCTATGATGCTGTAATTGTTTTAGGGAATCAATAATATTTTTAATGTGCACCATTGGATTTAATCAATGGTACACAATATTTGTAGTAAAAAATAAAAAAATAATAAAAATAATGGTAAACGGTTAACAAACATGTAAGGGGTGGAGAATTTTGTAAAATAATTATGACCACCCTTAGAGTTTGAAACAATTTCACTTAAATAGCATATTTTATTTGAAATGTGATAATCTTTTTTAAATAAATCTTTCAAAATCTATTACCATTAAGTATAAAATATAATGAAAGGTTATTTAACACAAATCAAATAAATAAGTTGCAATTGCAAAATTTATATAACATATAACACTAATAAATAACACAACTAAGTACATATACTTAAGTAAATGTCACAGTCACATCAATAAACTCATTGTTAAGATTGCTTGTAATATAAAAATTACTTGATCACACATGTTTTAATAAAATTTAATATCGTATATTAAAATACTCATTATTTTATATAATATTAAGGGTCATTGTATAATTGATCACGAAATATGTATTATTTTTAACACCCATTTAACGTACTTATTCTCTGAACTTTATATTTATCTTACAATTAATATCCTTACATGGTAGGAATTTTAAGTTTTATAAGCCTATACATTTTCATTTCATTTTCAAATATCACTTTGTTAATTTCATAAAAGTTAAATCTAATATATATTCCTAATAAGCTTTAGTTTATGAATTGTGAAAGATTATTTTTGTGATACCCTTTGATTGTAATTATAAAATTTTATGTTATTAAGAGTCATTACTTTTGTTATGATAGTTAATAGTGACAATAAATAAAATATTGTCTCCAATAATATTTACGTGGGAAAAAAAGTAAGAGAAAATCATTTATATTTTTAAATTTTTATTGATATGGTAGGAAATTATTTGATCCTTATAAAATTTAACTTTCACAAGCTTGTTTTCATTTTATTTTCAAATGTCACTTTATTAATTTCATAAAAGCCACTTTGTTAATTTCATAAAAGTTAAATCTAACACATATTCCTAATTAATTTTAGTTTATGAATCATGAAAGATTATTTTATTGTTATTCTTTTATGGTAATTATAAAATTTTTATGTTACGAAGAGTCATTACTTTTATTATGGTAATTAATAGTGACAATAAATAAAATATTACATCAAATAATATTTAATGGATAAAATAAGGAAAAAAAATCATTGTATGTTTTTATGTTTCCATTATAAAGATATGGTTTGGGATACTTCAACTTAAAATTTTGACACAATATTTGAGCCATTAATATCTCATAATCTAATGGTTAATATTAAAAGTCAAAGCAACATTTCATAATGTTATATCCTCCACCATTGAATTGCATGAAATAAATAGTTTAATTTTTTGTTAAAAATTTAAATCAAAATATTTCTCACTCTATAGTTATATAGACATATATATTTTTCAATAATAATTGGTGAATAAAATATTTCTCATTTGTTGTGACTCATATAGTAATATTAATAAAACACATATAAAATAGTTTATTGTAATGCCTTCTATTATCATTATTGTTTAGATATTAATGGTTTGTAATTAAATTCATACAATACAAATTATTATAAGATATTGTGTTAACTAACCTACTTGATATTATATTTTATACTTAATGGTAATTGATTTTGGAAGATTTATTTAAAAAATATTATCATATTACAAATTTAAAGGAGGGCTGAAAAGTAATTTTAAATAAAATATATTATTTAAGTGAAATTATTTCAAACTCCAAGGGTAGTCACAATTATTTTACAAAAACTCTCCACCCACTTGAACGGATAACAAACTATTTATCATTATTTTTAAATTATTTTTTTTAATACAAATATTGTATACAATTGATTAAATCTAATGATTCATAATTAATACGTTATTAATGTTGTAAAAAATTTACACCATCATAGAGGAACCCTAATAAGAGAGGTTTACCTAAATAAATTAAGCGGATGTATAGTTTTAGTAACGACCATAATTAATGATTAATTTCTTTAAGTGGACGATTGGTTATTTTCTTTTAAAAAAAAATAATCATGGTGGACTACAATGGACCAGAACTCCTTTCAAACCCCTTATAACCAATCAAAAAATAAAGAAGAAAACGAAAAAACAATGGAAAAGATTCTATCAATGCATGACGTGTAGTTTTTGTTTTAAAGAGTTGACTTACTTCATTATTTTAAATTTCAGATGTGCAATCAGCTCCAACGGTGTGAACACATCTATGGCAAATTCCACCGCATCCCTCATATCCACTGTGCTTCTATAAAAATTGCAGATGGGTTTGCTTGCTAGAACTGAATTTGGATAAAATATTTTCTCGTTGTCATACCTCAAAAACGTGGTTGTCAAAATGTGCATCTCCTCAACCACCATCTGTATAATTGATGTAAAATATGTCAAGCAAATTAACTCAATATTTTAAAATTGAATACACGTATTTTAGGAAAGCGACCGAGTAATTGTTACCTGTACTCCATCAATGACGCATCGATCACCAACATCAAATGGGTGTGTCACAAATAAAAATATGATGGCTTCAAATACATTTTTGGCAGTGTTACCAAACAAGAACACTGCAAGTACAACTTGGGACAAAATAACTAGAAGAGCTTTAGTGGTTAATAAACCCACTATAAGCAGCCACACAATAATGATCAGAACAATCACAATCCCCCTAAAAAGCCTGTTCAACTCTTGCATGGCTTCTTTGGAATTATTTAAGTAATGTGCCAGAGATTTTCTTTGCTTGTAAACATTTACCTGCAAACACCAAGTGTTGTGCGCGGAATGCGGAATCAAGCGCACTAAATCTGTCTCTTATACACATCTCCACCGTATTCGTGAACAGTACCGTATACGGGAATAGTACCGTATACGTGAACAGTACCGTATACGGGAATAGTACCGTATACGTGAACAGTACCGTATACGGGAATAGTACCGTATACGTGAACAGTACCGTATACGGGAATAGTACCGTATACGTGAACAGTACCGTATACGGGAATAGTACCGTATACGTGAACAGTACCGTATACGGGAATAGTACCGTATACGTGAACAGTACCGTATACGGGAATAGTACCGTATACGTGAACAGTACCGTATACGGGAATAGTACCGTATACGTGAACAGTACCGTATACGGGAATAGTACCGTATACGTGAACAGTACCGTATACGGGAATAGTACCGTATACGTGAACAGTACCGTATACGGGAATAGTACCGTATACGTGAACAGTACCGTATACGGGAATAGTACCGTATACGTGAACAGTACCGTATACGGGAATAGTACCGTATACGTGAACAGTACCGTATACGGGAATAGTACCGTATACGTGAACAGTACCGTATACGGGAATAGTACCGTATACGTGAACAGTACCGTATACGGGAATAGTACCGTATACGTGAACAGTACCGTATACGGGAATAGTACCGTATACGTGAACAGTACCGTATACGGGAATAGTACCGTATACGTGAACAGTACCGTATACGGGAATAGTACCGTATACGTGAACAGTACCGTATACGGGAATAGTACCGTATACGTGAACAGTACCGTATACGGGAATAGTACCGTATACGTGAACAGTACCGTATACGGGAATAGTACCGTATACGTGAACAGTACCGTATACGGGAATAGTACCGTATACGTGAACAGTACCGTATACGGGAATAGTACCGTATACGTGAACAGTACCGTATACGGGAATAGTACCGTATACGTGAACAGTACCGTATACGGGAATAGTACCGTATACGTGAACAGTACCGTATACGGGAATAGTACCGTATACGTGAACAGTACCGTATACGGGAATAGTACCGTATACGTGAACAGTACCGTATACGGGAATAGTACCGTATACGTGAACAGTACCGTATACGGGAATAGTACCGTATACGTGAACAGTACCGTATACGGGAATAGTACCGTATACGTGAACAGTACCGTATACGGGAATAGTACCGTATACGTGAACAGTACCGTATACGGGAATAGTACCGTATACGTGAACAGTACCGTATACGGGAATAGTACCGTATACGTGAACAGTACCGTATACGGGAATAGTACCGTATACGTGAACAGTACCGTATACGGGAATAGTACCGTATACGTGAACAGTACCGTATACGGGAATAGTACCGTATACGTGAACAGTACCGTATACGGGAATAGTACCGTATACGTGAACAGTACCGTATACGGGAATAGTACCGTATACGTGAACAGTACCGTATACGGGAATAGTACCGTATACGTGAACAGTACCGTATACGGGAATAGTACCGTATACGTGAACAGTACCGTATACGGGAATAGTACCGTATACGTGAACAGTACCGTATACGGGAATAGTACCGTATACGTGAACAGTACCGTATACGGGAATAGTACCGTATACGTGAACAGTACCGTATACGGGAATAGTACCGTATACGTGAACAGTACCGTATACGGGAATAGTACCGTATACGTGAACAGTACCGTATACGGGAATAGTACCGTATACGTGAACAGTACCGTATACGGGAATAGTACCGTATACGTGAACAGTACCGTATACGGGAATAGTACCGTATACGTGAACAGTACCGTATACGGGAATAGTACCGTATACGTGAACAGTACCGTATACGGGAATAGTACCGTATACGTGAACAGTACCGTATACGGGAATAGTACCGTATACGTGAACAGTACCGTATACGGGAATAGTACCGTATACGTGAACAGTACCGTATACGGGAATAGTACCGTATACGTGAACAGTACCGTATACGGGAATAGTACCGTATACGTGAACAGTACCGTATACGGGAATAGTACCGTATACGTGAACAGTACCGTATACGGGAATAGTACCGTATACGTGAACAGTACCGTATACGGGAATAGTACCGTATACGTGAACAGTACCGTATACGGGAATAGTACCGTATACGTGAACAGTACCGTATACGGGAATAGTACCGTATACGTGAACAGTACCGTATACGGGAATAGTACCGTATACGTGAACAGTACCGTATACGGGAATAGTACCGTATACGTGAACAGTACCGTATACGGGAATAGTACCGTATACGTGAACAGTACCGTATACGGGAATAGTACCGTATACGTGAACAGTACCGTATACGGGAATAGTACCGTATACGTGAACAGTACCGTATACGGGAATAGTACCGTATACGTGAACAGTACCGTATACGGGAATAGTACCGTATACGTGAACAGTACCGTATACGGGAATAGTACCGTATACGTGAACAGTACCGTATACGGGAATAGTACCGTATACGTGAACAGTACCGTATACGGGAATAGTACCGTATACGTGAACAGTACCGTATACGGGAATAGTACCGTATACGTGAACAGTACCGTATACGGGAATAGTACCGTATACGTGAACAGTACCGTATACGGGAATAGTACCGTATACGTGAACAGTACCGTATACGGGAATAGTACCGTATACGTGAACAGTACCGTATACGGGAATAGTACCGTATACGTGAACAGTACCGTATACGGGAATAGTACCGTATACGTGAACAGTACCGTATACGGGAATAGTACCGTATACGTGAACAGTACCGTATACGGGAATAGTACCGTATACGTGAACAGTACCGTATACGGGAATAGTACCGTATACGTGAACAGTACCGTATACGGGAATAGTACCGTATACGTGAACAGTACCGTATACGGGAATAGTACCGTATACGTGAACAGTACCGTATACGGGAATAGTACCGTATACGTGAACAGTACCGTATACGGGAATAGTACCGTATACGTGAACAGTACCGTATACGGGAATAGTACCGTATACGTGAACAGTACCGTATACGGGAATAGTACCGTATACGTGAACAGTACCGTATACGGGAATAGTACCGTATACGTGAACAGTACCGTATACGGGAATAGTACCGTATACGTGAACAGTACCGTATACGGGAATAGTACCGTATACGTGAACAGTACCGTATACGGGAATAGTACCGTATACGTGAACAGTACCGTATACGGGAATAGTACCGTATACGTGAACAGTACCGTATACGGGAATAGTACCGTATACGTGAACAGTACCGTATACGGGAATAGTACCGTATACGTGAACAGTACCGTATACGGGAATAGTACCGTATACGTGAACAGTACCGTATACGGGAATAGTACCGTATACGTGAACAGTACCGTATACGGGAATAGTACCGTATACGTGAACAGTACCGTATACGGGAATAGTACCGTATACGTGAACAGTACCGTATACGGGAATAGTACCGTATACGTGAACAGTACCGTATACGGGAATAGTACCGTATACGTGAACAGTACCGTATACGGGAATAGTACCGTATACGTGAACAGTACCGTATCCCCCCAAGTACGAACCTTCGGCTTTGATACCACTTGTTGTGC
>MKYO02001228.1:313844-550056 GCA_002013955.2 Citrus medica | reverse complement strand
AGAATGCAAAGCAGGGTTCCAAACGATTCAAATCCAACATGTTCCAAGATGTTGTAACAAATTTGCTCACTCTCTAGCTAAAAGAGCTTTGAAAAGCTCGGAATCTGTCATGTGGTTGGAAACCCCTCAAGCTAATGTACTGACTTGTTTCAGTTTATTTTGATTAATTGAAATGAAAGTTTCTTTTAAAAAAAAAAAAAGAAAAGTAGCCACAGTTTTTGGTCTATGCTATGTTGACTGGGTCTTTAACAGATTTGGATTCAAGACTAAAAGGTCACTGGAGATTATCATGTTCACCTCAGAAGAGTCCACACGTTATGGATCAGTTGTTTGGGAACGTTAGCCACTTGTAAATAGTTAAAACTTCGTAACTCAGTATACGCACTTGGGTTTATTTGGTTGCTTTCCTTTCTTAATTTTTGTTCATACAAAAAGAAGAAAAGATACTTTTCTTCTGAAGCTTTCTTTTACTTATCTTTGCAAACTTTATAGCAACCACTTTCACTGTACATTAAACTTCAACATGTTATGCCTTGACATGGCGGACTGTGTATGGGTTTGGAAATCTTATACTATAGTATAAGTTCGTATGTTTATTTTTGTTTTGCAGTCCCTTATTGGCAGGAATTGAGTCATTGCCAAAAGATCTGACATCAGCAGTTGATGGTCAAAATATATCCTTTTTAGATGCTGCAAGATCTTGTGCATATGCAAAAGAGCACAATGACCTATCGATTGTATTTTTGAAGAAAGGAAGTTACTCTGCTTTTGTTGAATTGCATATAGAGCAGGGACCTATTCTGGAGGAAGAAGGTTTGTCTTTTTTACTGCTTATTTTATCCTTATGATCTCTATTTATTGATGGCTATTAATCCACTTCATATTTCAAGTCAGGTACATCAATTGGAATAGTGACTGCCATTGCAGCTCCTGCAAGTACAAAAGTAGATTTTGAAGGCAATGGAGGGCATGCGGGTGCTATCTTGATGCCAAATAGGTAACTGATGTCTGCCTGTGTACAGTTACATTTACATATCTTTCATCAATTTAGTATATTCATCATTATGATTCTTTTATTATACTTATTCAGTCAACAAGATTCATAATGTTTTACATGTAATGAGCAGGAACGATGCCGGTCTGGCTGCTGCAGAACTGGCGCTAGCTGTGGAGAAACATGTTCTAGAATCTGGATCCATTAATACCGTTGGTACAGTCGGTAATTCATCTTTCTGAATGCCTAAACGTAGATTTTATTGGTACATATTCCTTAAATCCATCTTGAGTTAGATTACGTCTAACTTTGATTAGGCTATCTTTCTTTCTTAGAACTTTGATGTAACTTAATATATCCTGTTTCTAAGGCATCCTGGAGCTGCATCCTGGTGTAATCAACAGCATACCAAGCAAGTCACTCTTAGAAATTGGTATGTTTCCGATCAGTTGTTCAACTCTTGTTGCAAAACATGCCGGCAATTTTATAACATAAATACTGTGATTGAGATAAGTAATAAGCTCCTGAAGCTTGTTTCAAATCATGTTATTGGCATTCTTCTTCTACCAAAGTTTGAGTTACCTATGATTTAATTCTAGTTGATTTCTCAAATTTTCCATTGTTATTTATCGAATTTTCTATTATCTACATTTCGGCAGACACAAAAGACATTGATGAAACGCAAAGAAATACTGTGATTTTAAAAATCCATACATCTGCAATTACAATTGCCAAAAATCATGGGGTCACTCTATCTGAATTCAAAATCGTAAATCAGGATCCACCAGCTCTTTCTGACAAATCAATAATTGAGGCAGCAGAAGCAGCGTCAAAAGAACTTAATTTAACACATAAGTTTATGATAAGCAGAGCTTACCATGATTCACTCTTTATGGCCAGATATAGAGAGAGAGAAAGTAGGGGTGTTCAAAAACCAATACGATATGTTCAATCCACCCGATATGTAGAAATTTGATCCGTAAAAATTCAATTGTGGATTGGTGAATTTGATTGAATTGAAAATTTAAAAATCTGCAGTTGGTGGATTAGATATGGATTTATTTATGTAAATCTACAAAAATTCACGAATCCGCAAAAAAAAATTATTTAATAAAAAATTAAACTTGTAAATATGGCACTAATAATTACCAATAAATAGATAAGTTAGAATATAGTTAGATTAACACCATATTATATTTTATACGATAATAATATAAAAAAAAATAAATAAATAAAAATAACTTACTAAATAGTTAATTTTCATGTACTGATATAAACAAATGAGTTTTTTTTTCTTTTTGGTGTGTTATATTTTGAAACTTTAAATGTATTTCTAGCTTTGTTTAAGCAATTAATTTATTTAAATCTTATTTAATCTTGAATTTAATCAGTAGGAAAATCATTTTTCTATTAATTTTTTTTATTTAGTTACTTCGTGGATAGGATGGAATTAAAAAATTTTAGCCTACAGACCAATCGGCAAAATGGTGGGTTGGGTTAAATCCACACCCGATCTGCAATCGTATGAATTAGATTTTGATTTAATTTATCAATCTGTGGAATGGATTTGATTAAAATTTTATAATCCGTAAAATCTTAGATCGACTATAGATTGATATCCAATCTGTAAAATTCGATCCGCGAACACCCTAAAAGAAAAAGTTAAAATTGGTACCTTTTCCAGTATCATTCTATATGTAATATGTCCCACTATTTTGGGCCCTCCAACTCCAAATGCCATGTTTCTTAAAATGAAGATTTTTTAACTCTTTTATTCCTCCCTTTCTTTTCTCTACAAGAGCCGGAAAATGATAAAATTTAATGATTAAAGATACCAAAACATGGAAATTCAGTTTAAGAAAATTTACCAAGGTGACAACTGGGGGTGGGTATTTTTTTTGCAGTAATTTACTGCAGTGAAGTCGCTGAAATTCCCATGATTGAGTGACTGATACCTGAATTTTCAAAAATGTATCCTTATTTTGAGATGCTTTACTATGAATAAGCTATCTTATTATTACCGTTCACTTCACCTGCTTAAGCATGTTTTAGAGGATGAATACATATTTACTCTTATTGTTTTTCTTGCTAGCAACTTCTAATTATAGGTTCACATCCTTGCCGGGTGTCACCAATGGGCCTGATATTCATTCCATGTTATAAAGGTATGAACACCTTTCTTTTCTTCTGTATCTAGAAATCTAAAACCTTCATCTCTTATTTTTAAGATGAATGTTGAAATATTCGGTGTGACTAAAATTAACTAGTTGGATTTCATCAATAAAAATTTTTAGGTACTGCCTTGGCGCTGGTGCTCCGTTTGCTTTTTGAATTGTGTGCACATGAAACAAATCTTGCGTGGAAGCACAATAAATCACATGATGTGAATTAGAAAATGTACGCTTGTACAAGTAGTAGGGCACGTACCCAGTCATGAATGGTGTCAACTCATTAGGGGACTGTAGCTAGTCAAAATGAGGACCTCCAGCATTTGTAATCTATCAAATCATCTTCTTATTTTATGAGGGAACTATAGCGTAGAACCAAACTAACACATATTTTCATACATTTGATTTTGCAGGTCATAGCCACAAGCCTGAGGAATATGCCTCTGGCCAGGATATGGAAAATGGGGTAAAGGTATTAGCATTGACCCTTGCCAAGTTGTCCCTACAATGATCACTGCTTGTAATAATTGTCAACCAGCTGCTTAAGATTTCGTACAGGGTTATATATTCTTCTTTCTGTTACCCTTTGTGCAGTCAGGAGTTACTTTATGCTTACTTTTGTAAATGACTTGTTATAGAGCTCCAACATTGATCCATGACTTGTGAGTTACTTAGACATGAGACTGTAAATTCAGATAGTCTTCTAACAGTCTTGTTGAACAGGGGACAGTAGATTCTGATAGTCGTGTTGAATATCTTATATTTCTCTTGATGAGGAATCACAGTGATGACACTTTTAATTTAGCTTGGAGCATAGTTTTCTCAGATGTTGTGATAATTGTTGACAAACAGATGATAAATCTAACACTCACCAGCACTTTCCTCTTCTGTTTTCTGGTAAGATCAACAGTTGAAACCAACCCAGCCCTGCCCCCAACCCCTCTCTTATTTTGGTGGTGGTTGTTGAACGCATTTTTTGAAATTACAACTCAAACAGTGATGCTTGCAACATTAGCTGATCTCAGGATGCAGTCTATTTGTGTAAATTTTGTGTGCGCTGCATATGGGTGTGTTTGTGAGTGTCCGGCGCGTGAGAGGGAGTGTGAGAAGAGAACTTCATAAATCTGTTCATCTGGTGTAAAATGAAACATGAAAAAGCAGTAGCATATGTGATAAGTTTGATTACATGAAAACAGAAAAATGGAAATATGCCCAGAAAACACCCAACGGTTTTAGATGTATTGGTAATTTTAAATTTATGGGAATAGAGGTAATCAAGGTTGTGCATCAGTTTGCGTAGGCCTTAATTATTTTGAGTGGCTATTACTAGAGTTATTATTGTATAGAATGCCACCTGGCCTATATTTTTTAATTCTCATTAATTATATTATTTTTCGAAAATTAGCTTTATTAATAATATTAAGAATCGCCAACATTTGAATCACAACTCATCATCCTTGTAACTTATAACCACTATCTAATGGATGAATACTATATCAGTTAGAACTCAAATTGAGAATTAAATGTTTGAATACCTAGCATTGCTCTAGTTTTATTTTATCTTGAAGGTAATATGCAGTATCAACTATTTGAAAATTCTTACAAGTGAATGAAAATAAAACTTTCAATTAAATTAAAAGCAGTGGTAGATATCTTAAGATTTTATCCTAAATTTTGTAAATAATGCGTCATTCATCAGAGTAGAACACATGAAATAATGATATAATTTAAAAGAAAAAAGAGACCGTGAAATAATATAACTAATTCAATTGAAATTTATGAAAAAAAAATCAATTGATTGATAAATGACATATCATTTAAGATAAAAACATATGCTTGTAAAATTACAAGGTGCAGCTATAATCATCAGCACTCTTTTCTCATTATTAGTAACAATTTTTTTTTCTTTGATAACAACTTTTTAACCGTATATTCAATTTATATTTTCTTACTTTGTATGTAGGAAAACTTGTTAAATATAACAATAACAGTGTGCTTATCTAGGAACAACTTATTACGAAATGCCAAGGCAGGAGACTATATGTAAGTGAAGACTATATGAGTAATAATTAGGGTAAGTGAAGACTCTACCTAATACCAATACGGTAAATCCTCTGTAAGTTAATAATGTCATTATCATATAAAATCTATTAATTTAAAGAAGAATTAATTAATTGTCGACTTATTGAGTGTTTATACAATTCAATGAAACATGTATGCATGGGATTTCAAAACAACTATTATCATATTAATTTAACCTATTAGCCCAAATTGAGACTATAAATAATTATTATGTAATAGAGATTATTAATTTATCAAATATTAATTTTTAAAGATTATATGTTACCGAGTGGTTTTTTGGAGCATGTAAAAGAGGTACAGTTTTCTTAAGCGCTTAAATAGAACGGGCCTATGCTAGTTGAATGATTTTCAAACATATTTAGCCGATCATCCAAATTCAGATCTTCTAAGAAATAAAGAAATTAAAAAAAATTGTGGAAGATATTAAATCTAGCACATCCTCAACTATATGCTTTAGGCACAAGCAATATGTGTGTACATTAGGAAAATTTCAACTATCAACTAATGAAGCTTGGTCGTATGAATTTAATGGTAAGGGGTTAATGAAACAAAACTAATGAAGTAAATTTGACTGTGGACATGCTCTGTAAGCTATGTATGTAACAGTATATTTTGCTCAAATATTACTCTTTCAACGAAAGTGCCTATGCATTTTTTAGTAAATATAGTCTACCCCTTTTCATTTAGAAAATGGACAGTCCGATGAGTCATTAATTGATGGAAAATTATCCACCGTCCACCTTTTTTTTTCAACTTTTTTAAAATACACAATTCTTTTTTTGGCTGAAATCCACCTGAAATTACATTTTTTTTTTCATTTTTCCACTTCCGTTTGGAGACTGTTAAGAAAACTAACGGAAAATTATTTAAATGACTTTTTTACCCTCAATTTAAAAGATAAATTATCCATCGACCACATTTTTTTTCGTATTTTTTCAAAAATACAAAATTCTTTTTTTTTTTTGCTGAACTCCATTTGAAGTTATATTGTTTTGCACCTATCCACCACTGTGTCGTTGTAAAATAACAACTTTACCCTTATGATGTCAGCAAAGTTATAACGGTGTTATAACGAAAGTAGACTAATGAAAAAAATATTAATTTCGGGTGGAGCGCAACCAAAAAAAAATTTGTGTATTTTTTAAAAACGGTAAAAAAACATGTGGATGGTGGATAATTTCTCTTAATTAATTCTTTAATCAGCAGCAAAACTTTAGAAATAAAAAGGTGAAACAATGGCGACAAAAATAAGAATAAAAATGGTACAATGTTAATTAAAAAATAATACTAATTTTATAATTTGTTGTTATCATTAATATGTCAAAACAGCTGATCAATATGATCAACACATACATAGAAAATTACTATTTAATTTACTCGATGATGATGAAGTTCCTTGTAGGACTGGACCCCTATGTGCATGTAACTCATCTTCATGTATAAATTGGTTAGCACTTAGCAGCCTGTAGCCATCTCCGATCTCCATTTCGGAGGGGGAGAAAAAAATAGGGATGGCAACATTCTCCCCGAACACCTAAACCAGTGGACTCCCGATGAATTTGGGTCAGTTGTGGGTCCCAAAATGTCTAAAAAATGAAATTAGGGCTATTTCGGAGATAGGCTCAAGAGCTAATAAAATTTTGGGTTCGGGTTTGGGGATTTTGTCAGGCCCAAACCCAAACTCGAAATATTTTTAATTAAATAAAAATTATGAAATAGAGCACAAAAAATTCTCTCTCTTCTCATTTGGCTTAATGTAGGGTTGTTTTCTTTCTTTTGCTTGATTTATATATATATAATCATTCTCAGGTGCAGATGCCCTTATTTATTTATTTATTTTTAATGCGGACACATTTTAAATCGTGCGGTTTTAAAGATTTAAAAACTAACTCTTTTAAATCCTGTGATTTTAAAGCGTGTCTGCTTAAAAAATAAATGAGGACGATTGTACTAGAAAATGACTATATATATGTTGTAGTTGACAAGTATGTTTCTGTAATTTTTTCTGTGTCTTTGTATTCATCTTTAAGAGCTTGGAATGGAAACATTGGAAGGTAAAATCAGTCAAGAGCACAAGCACAATTGCATGAACAACGTTTATTTATTTCGAGTCCTTTTCTTGTTTGAGTGGTTAGCATCTTAAAAATTAAATGCTATTTTAGAATTCCACTTGAGCAATATATATATCGGAAATTGTTTGCTCTATATATCAGCAAACTTTTTGTTTGGTTCATAAGAATATCCATAAAAAAAATGCAACTAATAGCAAAATTATCATGTTCTTAAGGTTTTTAACTAGAGTGTATAAACAAAATTATTATGTTTTAAAAATAAAATATAAAAAAATGAGAATAAGGCTCCCGTTTTAACACTCTCCCCATTCGAGGATTTTCGAAGATATCCCCGAATTATCCCCAAATATGGTATGGGGACGGGTTCGAGGATATCTTCTAATTCAGGGATGGGGGTAGGGACCATGATCCCAGCCCCAAACTCACCCCATTGCATCTCTACCTAATTTGGGATCAAATGAACACAAAAAACTGAAAAGCACAATAAAATCTTAAAAACAAAATCACTGCAAAATGCATACCAAACAAGTCATCCGCAGTGTCCTCTCCATCCTGTCTCTTTTTATTTCTTTTCCTTCCATAAAAACCTAAATTGCCACAAAAATAATGGTAAAAAAATGCAAAGAAGATTCGCGTCAAACTCTAAGTGCACGAAAGTTGATAAAATCATTTTTTGAAAAAGATAATAAGAGACCCAAAAAAAAAAAAAGTAAAACCAAAATATTGAACTTTATTGGTATAATCATTTCAAACACATCTACGACTGTTTTTTTTTTTTCCTTAAATGTGTTTTCATATTTTGAACAGGATGAATAATAGCTTATTATTAACCAACTTTTGTCTTATTAATTTAAAATATTGCACAATGCATTATTAATCAAATTCATATAACATTATTAATTCAAAAATAATATCCTAACCTGCTTCAGATCAGTGACGAAGGAAGAAGATGCAAGTCTTTTGATGAGTTTCGATCTTATAGGCGTAGTCTTTTGTTTTTTCTTCTTTTAGAGATAATGATATATTTTAGCTTTTATCTCTTTTGTTTATTTTTTATCAGTGGGACTATTTGTATTTTAATAATTACTTTAAATATTATTATTTTAACAAAATAATTTATTACAAAATATTCATAATTTAAGTTACTATTAAGGATAATTTGTTTCAAGTTAATATTAAATAATTATTTTTAGCACTCACATAGCACACTTTTTATTTAACTTATAATTCTATTTTTTACATCTTAAAAATATTAAATCGAGTATCTCAAATATTTTTTTTTAAAGTCTGAATGAGTTTGACTATAAATGTAGATGGCATGCTTTTTTTTTTTAAGTATGAGTGTCATCTTGTTTGTTTTTATAAATAAAAAAATATGTTAAATATAGTTATTTGATATTTATGTCCTATAAATAAAAAATAGGTTTTTATAATTTATGAAATAAGTATATTTAATAAAGGTATTTGTTAATATTACAGTTACTTTTTATTTAGATAAAAGTCGCAAAGTTTACTTTTTAAAAATTCAAATGTAAATATATGAAAATCAAACATAAGTTATAAAAAGTAACCAAGTAAATTTTTTAAAAATCTAAAATTAACAAAATTTCAAACTTCAGATGTTTAATAAGTAATATTTTAAAATATTTAAACTACAAAATATGTTCGACTTTTATGTTTTGAAAGATAAAATTAAATCAAAGTATTACTAAAGTTGAAGCCAAATCAACTGGAGCAATATCCGGTGGTAGCATCTTCTAATGTAGTCTTCTGTTTCTTCTTCTGTGAGATGGCCATTTTTTTTAATTACAACTGGATGGCAAAGAAAAATTCATAATTCTTGATATTAAAGAATTCGGAATAAATAATAAATATATATTTATAAACAAAATTTAATAACTAAAATGTTGTTAAAAAGTTTGTATACGATTTGACTTGACTTCATTTTACTGAAGCATATGTTAGATTTCAAATTTATTTGTGTTTTGAGATAAACAATTTTTTTTTTAATGTTTTGAGTATACTAAGGTGGCGTTTGTTTTTTTATCTGAAATCTGAATAGACCTGAATTAGTCTGAATTCTGAATAGGTCTGAATATCTGAATATGAATAATATGTTTGTTTTTTCGTCTGAATCTCGAAAAATAAGTATTAAGTTGTTTGTTTTTTTCAACTTAAAAAGCTGAAAATATGTACTTTTACATTTGTATCCTTATTAAATTTGAATGTCAAATAAATAATATATTAAATACCACAATATTTTAACATTTATAAGTAAAACTATATTCAAGTGAATACATAATTATTTTAGAATTTTAATATATAAAATACCATAAATTTTAAATTTTATCGTATATAATATAAGAAAGAAAAAATATGGATATTTTTATGTGGGGTAAATATCTATGGGTGAGTTTTGGGATAGACATGAAAAATAAATTATAAAACAGGGATATTTTTGACATTAGCAAGTAATTGACTTAATTCAGATTTCTCCATTAAGTAAAAAGCCAAAAAAATTAGCTTATTTTATTAAGTCAAAATTATCTAAAAATTCTCATTACGTTATAAAAACAAACACCTCTAATTAACTTAATTAATTAAGTTAAGTCACTTTAAGTTATTAAGTTAAAAAACAAACGCCACCTAAGTTAGATGGTTTAAGTTAAAGTATTTTAGAAAATATACAGAAACTTAATCTTTTAAATTTAATAAAATACAAGTAGTCTTTTTTGAATTATAAGAAGGATAATTGTGTAAATTCAGTACTAATGAAAATGAGTCAAAATTCCATAATAGGCTTTGGGTTGGGCAAAACTTAAATGTTAGAAGGGGCTTTGGACCAGAAAACATTAAATACCCTTAGGTTAAATTTAAAATATTTAAAGGCCCATAAGGTGATGCCAGAAACTCTAAAAACCAAAACCCTAGCATTCAAAATTTTTGGTGGAATAAAATAAATATCAAAATTAAGGGTATCCCTCAAACCACATGACTCTCAGCTTTTATTTTATTTTTAAGCTTCTTAACACTCAGTTTGGCAATTTCACTCACTAGCACTCTAAGTTTGAGACTCAGATTTGCGAGAATGGCCAAGACTACCCTTTACAACTAGGATATTCTCATTGGGTTACACCACATTTAACTAATAGGTGATTCTAAATTGAAAACTGTGAAACATATAGAGATTGGTATACATTTTATTGAGAGAAGGTAGTTGCTAAATAGATTGCTATTTCTTTTACTCCAAGTGAAGATCAGACAACTGACATTCTTACCAGGATGTTAGTGAATGTGATAAGCACACAGTTGATTACAGCCCACTTGGCATTTAGCTTTATATATGTTACAATTGCAGCAATTTAAATAGCTATCCAGTACATATATACATATACCCATAGTGTAAAACAATTGGTTTTAAGTTTTCCAGATTACATAGGAAAACTTCTCTAAATTCTCTATGTTTTCTTTCACTTTACTTTTCACTTTCTCATTTCTTAAACACTATATACTACAAATTCTATTAGAAACTCATAGTTGCTAGAAACGGTTAAGAGCATCCTCTACATCTAGGGTATTCTCATTGAGTTACATCGCATTCAACCAATAGGTGGTGCCAAATCAAAAGACACGAAGTATCATATTCTGGTATGTTTTTAATTTTATGTGTTTTTGTTTTATATTATTATTATTATTCAACTAGTTATTTGCTTTTTTTTATTCTCTAGTTTGGTTGCCCTAAATGTGCTCACTTCATGAGGATTTCACTGATATTTGCGTCAAAGATGGCATGGTTTTTATTGATATATGTGAAAATTATTTTGAAAACTTTTATTAATAAAATTGTATTTTCTATTCAGGTTCATATATATTTAAGGATTAATTTTGATCTATTATTGTCTAAATTTCTAGTTAGTTTGAGGAACTTTCCTCCCTTATCTTATAGTCTAAAGCTACATGCATAGGACCAAGTTCTCTGTTTATTATTAATTTCATATCTAACTTCTCTGTTTATTATTATTTTGTAAATATATTCAAATGGTTTGCTGAATCTAGACTTAGTGAAAGACATATTCTCATTTAAACATGATGCTAATACCCATTCCCAAATATTTTCCATATAAACTTGTTCAAATTTGAGTTATTTAATTTTGGTCAATTACACATAACAGAAAAGCTAGAATTTGTAACTAACTGGCAAGCTAGGTTCTACCGCAATTCTTTGTATCTATGTAGTCTTTTCAGTTATTTGCTTATCTATTCATAGTTGTATGGAGTTCACTTTTCTATTTTGATCGTGTCAATTTGTTGTTTTATTCATTATTTCATAATCTTGATTTGTTAATCGTTAATTGTTAATTGTTGGTGCGAGAAGTGTCAGATCAGAAGTAATGAATTTCTTGATACTGAACCTGTTAAGAGGTCGAAGGTTCTCCTACTTGTGTTTTCCATATGGTTCACTCCAAACTAATACGCCATGTCCACTATAGATTTTCAAATGGCTAAAAGGTGTGGTCAGTGAGTTTTCAATATTTGTTTGTTGCATTTTTTTGGATTTAATAAAATCCCTATTGACTAAGTGGAGCATAAATGATGGTATAAAATAGAGACAGGTTTTCACGAGATTAGTATGTTGTGCAGCAATCCGTGCAACACTTAAACAATTTCTAGCATAAAAGTTACCAAGTAGACCTACTGATTTTCTCAAACCAGGTAAGTAAAGATGATTAAAAAAGAAGCTATAGAGAAGAAAGAGTAATGTAGCCAAAAAGAATTTTATTACTCAAAAGAAAAAGTACAACAGAGCCTGAGAACTTATAAGTATACTTGAGTTGCTTAGTGTGTTGTATGTGTAAAATAATAAGTGTCATGTCATATTTATAACAAGGCTTCATAAGTTTTAGATAATTCCATGCAACTTCCACATCTTATCAATATATCTAGATATTTACAAATATAAAAAGTTCTAGCCATGTACAAGTTGATGAGATGAGATAGATTATATTAGAAAATTCTAAAATCGGGCCAAGCTAGCACACTTCGCTTGGATTTGGGTTCACATACTTGAAAATTTGGACAGGTTGTTGCAAATTTGCTCATCTATTCAGAGTTGTTTATAGTTCACTTTTTTGTTTTGATCGTGCAAATTTGTTGAAAAATTGTTGTCTTATTCATTATTTCATAATCTTGATTTGTTAATCGTTAATTGTTAATTGTTAGCACGAGAAGTGTCAGATCAGAAGTAATGAATTTCTTGATGCTGAACCTGTTAAGAGGTTGGAGGTTCTCCTACTTGTGTTTTCCATATGATTCACTCCAAACTAATACGCCATGTTCACTATAGATTTTAAAATGGCTGAAAGGTGCGGTAAATGAGTATTCAATATATTCAATATTTGTTTGTTGCATTTTTTGGATAAATCCCTATTGACTAAGTGGAGCATAAGCAATGGTATAAAATAAAAGTAGGTTTTCATGAGATTAGTAAGTTGTGAAGCAATCCGTGCAACACTTAAACAATCTCTAGCATAAAAGTTACCAAGTAGACCTATTGATTTCTCAAACCAGGTAAGTAAATATGATTACAAAAAAGCTATAGAGAAGAAAGAACAATTTAGTCAAAAAGAATTTTGTTACTCAAAAGAAAAAGTACAACAGAGCCTGAGATCTTACAAGTATACTTGAGTTGCTTAGTGTGTTGTATGTGTAAAATAGTAAGTGTCATTTCTTATTTATAGGAGGCTTTATAAGTTGTAGATAATTCCGTGCAAATTGCACATTTTATCAATATATCTAGATATTTACAATTATAAAATAGAAAATTCTAGAATCGGGCCAAGCTAGCACACTTCGCTTGGATTTGGGTTCACATACTTGAAAATTTGGACATGTTGTTGAAAATTTTCTCGTCTATTTAGAGTTGTTTGGAGTTCACTTGTTTGTTATGATCGTGTAGACTTGTTGAAAATTTGTTGTTCTATTCATTATTTCCTTATCTTTATTTGTTAATTGTTAGCGAAGTGTCATATTAGAAGTTATGAATTTCTTAATATTGAACCTGGTAAGCCCTTTAAGACCGGAGGTTTCCTTACTTGTGTCTTCCACATGGTTCACTCTAAATGAATACATCATGTTCACTATGGATTTTCCAATGGCTAGAAAGTGTGGTCGTTGAGTATTCAATATTGGTTTGTTGCATTTTTTAGATTTAATAAAATCTCTATTGACTAAGTGAAGCATGAGATATGGTCTAAAATGGAAGCAGGTTATCATGGAATGAGTATGTTATACAGCAATTCGTGCAACACTTAGCCAACTTCTAGCATAAAAGTTACTAAGTAAACCTATCGAATTCTCAAACTAAGTAAGTAAAGATGATTACAAGAAAAGCTATAGAGATGAGAAAGTAATGTAGCAAAAAAGAATTTTATTATTTAAAAGGAAAAGTACAAGAGAGCTTGAGAATTTGCAACTACACTTAGTTTCTTAGTGTGTTGTATGTGTAAAATATTAAGTATCATGCCTTATTTATAGGAAGGCTTAATAAATGTTTGATGATTCCATGCAACTTGCACATCTGCTCAATATATTTTGATGTCTACAAGTATAATTTTTTATAATTCTATGCAACTTGCACATCTGCTCAATATATCTTGATATCTACAAGTATAAAAAGTTATTGACATGTACAAGTTGATATCATATGCTAAATTATATTACAAAATTTTAAAATCGGGCCAAGCTAGCACACTTTGCTTGGATTTGGGCTGACATACTTGAAAATTTGGGCAAGCTGTTACTTAGTGCATTTTGGCTGGCCTTTTAGTGAACCTAGAGACGTCAATTTAGCCTCCTTTGCTAGAAAATTCGAGTGGCCTATGATAAGATGCTGAACTAATGATTCAAAATCTACAATCTTGATTTTCTTCGATTCCATGAATTGTTTAATATGTGGACAATAAAAGTTGGTTTGTGATAAGAACTTTTACAAGTGGCTTTATTTTAGGAATATTTCTTGGTCTTAAAGCTCATCTTAAATGTCTAGGTAACTATGGATAGCAGAAAGAATTTTGAAGTTGTTCTTGACCAGTGGTCCATTTTCTTTAAAATTGTGTAGCTCTATCCATGTGGAAATCCATATTAAATATTAGAATTATTTGGTATGTAGACAATAGAATTTGGTTTGTGATAAGAACTTCAACATAAGTTTATGCTAGAAACAGTTTTTGGTCTTAAAGCCTTTTTTGAATATTAGGATAAATATGGCCAATAAAAAAGGAAAAAATTTAAGGTTGTTCATGAACATCAGTTCATTTTCCTTAAAACTACGTAGCTTATCTACATTCAAAAGTAGTATGTTTGGACCTTCACATTTATTTTTTCTGATTTTAATTTGATTTGATAAGAAAGAAGAGATGATGAAAATCCACATTAATTCTGTGAATTATTTGATATGTAGACAATATAATTTAGTTTGTGATAAGAACTTTAGTAGGCATGTCTATGCTAAGAACATTTCTTGGTTTTAAAGCTTATCGTGAATGTAGGGGTAGTTATAGGCAGTTAAAAAAAAATTAAGGTTGTTCATGACTACCGATGCATTTTTCTTGAAACTATGTAGCTCTATCCATGTTCAAAAGAACTATGTTTAAACCTTCATGCTTGTTTTTTCTAATTTTAATTAGATTTTATAAGAAAGAAGAGATTACAGAAATCCACATTAATTTTATGAATTGTTTGATGTCTAGATAGTAGATAGTAGAATTTGGTTTGTGATAAGAACTTTAGCAGGCAAGTCTATGCTAGGAACATTTCTTGGTCTTAAAGTTTATCCTGAATGTGGGGGTAGTTATGGGCAACAAAATTTTTTTTAAGGTTGTTCATGACTACCAATGCCTTTTCTTTGAAACTATTTAGCTCTATCCATGTTTAAAAATAGGGATGACAATTTGACCTAACCCAAAATTTAGCCTGATTGACTCAACCCAATTTTTTTGGGCTTTGGCCTGAATTTTCAATTTTCAAGACCAGATTGGGCCAAAAAATCAAGCTCCAATCAAAACTTAGGTCAGGGTCAGGTTGACGATCCAACCCTAAATTGAAAAAAAAATTATGAATTTTTAGTTTTATGGAGGATATATATACATGCATGCATATATAAAAGAATAATTTCGGATGCAATGCAAATGAGAAAAATTATGGATTTTTTTTAATGTTGAGTTGTGAAATTGTGTGCTTTTATTTGGATAAGACATTAGTTTTTTTTTTCTTTCTTATGAAAGATTATGGACATATAATGATCCTAGAACAAAACAATTTTGTTTTACATTATTGACAAACAAAGCAAAATTGGACAAAGTAATGGAAAATAAGACAAAATAAAACAAAATATTTAAAGTTAGAAAGAAAGCATTGTGTGGGCATTAAAAAAGCTCGACTTGACCCTGGCCTGAATTGGATCGGGCTAGACCCGACTCAATGCGAAAATAGTCTAACTTTTTTCAAGTTGGTCTTTCAATTTTAATAATTGGGTTAGGCTCTGGTTTGGCTAAGTCCCAGCCCCACCTGACCAATTGCCATCCCTATTCAAAAACAATGTGTTTGGATTTTCTCACTAGTTTTTTCTAATTTTAATTTGATTTGATAAGAAAGAAGAGCTAGAAAATCCAGATTAGTCACTTTATTTAAACAAAAGGATTAGTGATGAAATGATTAGTGATTAGAGCATATTGCACCAACTTGAGGGAAGTGCCTTTGTTGTTCTACGTGTGAGAATTTATATAGTCTTAATTTCTTTAAGTCTTCGCCTTCATCTTCAGTCTTGTTTCGTTTTGCCATAAGCAAACCCGAAGAAATTTGTGGAAAAAATTATTAACCAAATGAAAAATGTGGATTTCTTGTTTCATACCATGGTTTGATTTTCATTGGTCTCTACTACTCGTTATAACCTATTACAAGTTCAAATATATCCAAAATTTAGGAAATTAACTAATTGTTAATGTTCATAATTCTCTCAAAATGTGCCACATATGTATATTGTTGCAGCTGAGATTATTTCTACGGCGCTTGATTAGACTAAATTGGATCTCGTGCCGGCGACATGTAGTCTATTGAGATGGGGGAAAAATGATCAAGGTAATAGAAATACAGAAGAGATGAAACAGATGAATAATGGAGAAGAAAAGCCAGACAAGATCTTAAAGCGACGTGTCAAGGAAGTAAAGGATTCTTGTATAGAAATGGCTACACTTGTAGCAACTGTTACTTTCACCGCAAGTATTACTATGCATGCTGGCTACATTAATGAAATGGGTTCAAAGTCCAGACTAGGGGTGCCGCAGTTCTAACCAGAAGCGTCACGCAGTGCTTTCCAAGCTAGCATTTGTTATGCTCAATTTGACAGTCATGACTTTGTCCACAAGTGTCGTGTTCATCCACCTAACTTACCTATCAAGGTTGGAGACAAAGAGTATGGAACATTGATAATGGCAACTGAGTCTAGGACTAATACTTTATGGCTTGTTAATTTGGTGTTAGCATTATTACATGCACATATTTAGTGCTATATAATGCCAAGGCCAAAGCGTTGGTAGTTGTGGTTTTTGTTATCCCTGGCTTGTTCTTCTTCATCTATTAGTATTTCTTAGTTGTGTTTGTTGGGAAAATATGTTCTTTAAAAGCATATGTGTTTATTTAATTGTAATAAATAATTTTTCTGATTAATAAAATAAATGAGGTATTTTATTCAAATATCTTAATTGCATTAATATTTGTATTAAAGTTCATTTAATCATATTATATGTATTTATGTGATCACCATGTGGATTCACAGAAGACATAAATACAAGTTATCTTATGATTAAGTAAATTTAGTTCGCAGTTGATAAATAAAGTTGGGCACTTTATTTAGGTATAGACTGTAATAAATTCATTGAATGATTTGTCTTAATCATGTATGAATTTATTGATGTAGTACGACTACATTGAACAGGATCACATATGAGATTTAATTAACTTTGTAATAACTGTCAGACTTATTAAATCTCATAGGCGTTGATTTTACTGTAATCTTAATCTTGAGTTAATTATGATTTCATGATTGTAATTGTTATTCCATTTGAGTTACCAATGGGCACGACACATTCTTGTGGTCAAGATTACCCGGTATCTTGGTGGGAGCAATTATGAGTATTGGAGTTATGGATTAACAATATAGAATTTGTGCAATACATCTCTTGATGGGTTTTCGGCAGTTGATCACAGAATTCTCTGGCCAGAGTGTGTCAACATATTTAGTATGTTGAAAATGATCATTAGAGAAAACCAGTAAGGATCAAGGAATAAGATGTTATTAAATTGATTGGACAGTTGAGATATCAATTTAATTAACGATGTGGTACAAAGGATTGTGCAGTAAAGAAATCAATGTGGCTTGGGACGAATTATTATTCGAGCATACAATTATGGAAGTCAGTTCCAATCTTTTAGTGGAGTAGATTTGGAATTAAATAATTGAGCTAGTTTAATTACAGACCTAATTATTGTAGCCAGTATTGTATGTTCTCAAATGATCCCCGGGTTAACTCATTTAATTGACTGCACTACTACTGGACTAATAAGTAAGATAACTAGCTATTTGGGTCAAAAGCCTAAATATATCATTTAGTGGGAGGCTCCATTTAATTAGCTTTTGTGTAAAGGGTCTTATGTTATTTTACAAGGTGGGTCCCCTATAGAAAAAGTAAATAACGTGAGTTTTGTTTTTTTTATTATTTGGAGCCTACGGTTTTCACTAAAGGGTGATACAAAATGCTTATTTTCTAAAAAGAAAAAGATAGCAGCCACTTTATAGAGATTAAAGAAAAAGATTTTTCTCTCTATTGTTGAGAGAAAAAGATTTTTCTCTCTATTGTTGAGAGAAAAATTTTCTCGTGCTAGTTGCTTTGGTAGTGATAAAGGCGCCCACATGTCAAGTGCAGATCGAATCTGAGTCATAACTTAGAAGATCATTGGTGACATTTCGTGATCTAACAAGCGTGGTGGTGACGGATCGTGATCTAATAGGAGTGGTGATAGAGGATCGTGATCAAGGAGCCTAAATTACTTCAACGGAAAAAGCCAAATCAGATTTTCAAGGTACGATTTCTAGATTACGTATTCTTATATATTATATGAGAGTGATCTTCAAAAAGTTTTATAAAAAAATTAAAAATTTGTATTTTTTCCCTACAATGTTGATCATCGTTTGTGCTCAATTTATGGTTGTACATTTTTCTTTCTTCAACCAATGCATGCACTGAACTACATGCATATATTTCGTAAAATATCTTGATATATAAAGATCCTTTCGCAAATTCGAGTGCTGTGTATATTTAAATGATGTGCAATAGTAAATGTCTTGTATAAGTTATGTTGGAAATTTTTTCCAAGTTCCTCTAATCCTCTCAACATGGAATGATAAAAATAAAATGCCTCCTTTTATTATTATTATTATTATTAAATTTTCTTATAATACATATGTGACATTCGGGGAAGATTCTTTTCTACAATAATATATTGCTCCTGAGTAAGACTGACCGAGGCATACCCAAATGTAAAATCCTTTCCTCCACTCTATTTCTCCCAAATCCCTAGCCTCTACATGAAAGTTGCATAGCAATGCAACTCACTCACAAATAAAGATGAATTGGATGCTTATCTATATGCTTTTCAATGCATTAGCTAATTTCGATCCTTACAACACACAATGCTTTGTTATGATGTAAGAAACGATGAAGACAAATGCACTGCTCTTAGTATTTTGTCGATGGTAAACTGCTACTAAATTCTAATAATATATTTTCGCATATTTACATTGCAGGGTATCTCGATCGGCAAAGGGCATGATACTCATTCCATGCTACAAAAGGTAGAGCACCTTTCTTCTCTTCTCTGCATCTAGCCATCCAAAACCTTCATCTCTAATTATTATATTGACATTTTCAGAATGGCATTTGAAAATAACAATTTAGATTTCTTTTACTAAAAAAATTTGAGGAAGCATCTCTGTTGCCATCGAAACCACTTGATTGAGTTATGGTACTCCTTTTATGTTGTCGTTGTGGATTACGACATTACTTGCACATATTCTACATCATACTGAGAACCTTTCACGTTACTTAGAAAATATGAGCTTCAATGAGTAGAACACATACTTATTCACAAATAATACTGTTAACTCTTGCGGGACAATATCTTGCACACGGATGATCTTTTAACTGAACCATTGTTTTTTTAGTGCATAAGTTACATCAATGAACCAACTAGCCAGTCTTCAACCACTGTTTCGATGACAATAGAACTTAAGATTATAGGAAATTAAATAGACTATAAATCATTCATTATCATGCTAACAAATTCATCTGGTTTATATCGCGACTAGCAACAAGAGATAAACTCAAGCATTGATGTCGGCAAGACCAGCCAATCTTAAGGTGCAGTCAATTTGCTAACCTTGTGTGGGCTGCATATGTGTATGCATGTAATTTTGTGAGAGAGAGAGAGCACAAGAGAGACAAATGATACTTTGTATGTCTGTTCCTCTTACTGTCCTAGAAAATGAAATACCCCTATATCTAACATGAAAAGCAGTAGCATAAGTTTGATTTAAACAACATTCATAATTCTAAAGTGAACAAAGAAAGACACATTGGTGCCAGACACAACCGAATCTACTCCTACCAATCTGTCTCTTTTCCAACTCTGTTGCATGGTCATGCTAGCAGGAGCTCTAAGTGGAAGTAGCATTCTAATAATCTTCATCCGATCTTCTCTGCACTGAAATCTTCTTAAAGTCTGAAAAATAATTATTACATTTTTGGACCATAGAAATGAAGCTCTCACGTCTTCATGCTGCCTTATCAGCAGCCTTCTTTGGCGTTGTAATGATCTTGTTCTCATCTATTCCCATCGCAATTCGAATCTATTGCGAATCTAAAAAGCAGTGAAAGATGACATTGTTAATAGTGAAATTGAATAACCGATTGGATTTCATCATTATATATATATATATATTATAGGTAGCATCTTGGCTCCCACCAAAAGCATTTGCTTTGGTGATGATGCTTCTTTTTCTTTCTAAATTGTGTGCACATGAAACAAATCTTGTGCGGAAGCGCTCTAAAATCCCATCACATGAATTAGAAAATGTAAGCATGTACGCGTACCCACTCATGAATGGTTTCAGCTCAGTAGTGGATTGCAACTTGTCAAAAAGAGAACCTCTAGCATTTGTAATCTATCTAGCATCTTCTTACTTTATGAGGGAATTATAATGTAGAACCAAGCTAAACATATATTTTCATGCATCTGATTTTGCGGGTTATAGCCACAAGCCTGAGGATATGCCTCTGGCCAAGACATGGAAAATGGGTAAAGGTATTAGCATTGACACTTGCCAACTTGTCCCTGAAATGATCACTGTATTTAATTCTAGTCAACCAGCTACTTAATATTTCATTCAGGGTCATTCATTCTTCTTTCTTTCACCCTATGTGCAGTCGGAGTTACTTTATGCTTATTTTAGTAAATGACTTGATATAAAGCTCCAACTTTGATTGTTGACTTATGAGTTATTTAGATATGAGCCTGTAGATTCAGAGTCTTGTTGAATACGAGACTATCAATTCAAATAGTCTTGTTGAACATGGGACTGCAGATTCTAATATTCGTGTTGAATATCTCATATTTCTCTTGACGAGGGATAACAATAATGAAATATCACCTTTATTTTATCTTAGAGCAGAATTTTCTCAGATGTAGTGATAATTGTTGACAAATAGATGATAAATCGAACACTTGCTGGCAATCTTCCATGATATTATGTTTTCTCGAAAGAACTAGTATCATAATCACTAACTTTATAATTCTCCTCTATGAATTAGATTAACATTTGAAACCACCCTTGCCCCCGCCCCCCTCTTATTTTGGTGGTGGTTGTTGAACACGTAGTCGAAAGTACAATTCAAACAGTGATGCTTGCAATATTAGCTTATCTGAGGGTGCAGTCTATTTGCATAAGCTATATGTGTACTGCCTATATATATGCTTGTGAGTGTATGGTGGACGAGGAGGAGTGTGAGAGAGAGAGCTTTATAAATTTGTTCATCTTATGTAAAATTAAACATCACATGTCTAAAAGAGCAACAACATAAGTGATCTTGAAGACAGAAAAATGGAAATATGCCCATAAAAACCCAACAGCTTTAGATGTACTGGTTATTTTCAATTTATGGACTAGAGGAAATCAAGGGTGTGCATAAGTTTGCCTATACCTTAATTACCATGTACAAATTACATTGTATACAAACTACTTTTATAGGTTTGCCACGTGGCCTACTTTTTTAATTCTCATTAACTATAATATTTTTTATTTTCCTTCTACCTATACTTTCAGAAGTAGTGCTAGTTACAAATCTTAAAATTTTATCCTAAAATTAATTTTATTGTATGCATTTCAAGGTGATTTGCAATATTAACTATTAACAAACTCTTACAAGTGGATGTAATTTTTTTTAATTAAATTAAAAGTAGTGTTAGACTTCTTAAAATTTTATCTTAAATTATGTGGTATTCATCAAAGTAGATTATGAAATAATACAACTAATTCACTTGATATTTGTAAAAAAATATCAACCACCTAATGAATAATATATCATGTAGAATGAAATTTAAGATAAAAACTTATAAGGTTAGCGATATTGATCTAAACATATAATGTGAAACTATAAGATATCAGCTGCACCACACCATAACAAACATTAATAATTAGTTCGTACTTGGTAATGATCTTTTTGCTGTATATTCAATTTATATATACACAACACACACATGATAGGAACCTCGTTGCATGTAACGACGGACAATGAAAAAATTGTTATGGCTGCACGGTGTAACTGACGCACCGTAGCAAGACTCGAAACCATACATTTTCCAACGAAAGTGCTTATGGATTCTTAATAAAAATGATAATATCATAGGGTTAGGTTATTAACCAAACCATTTGATTGCGAAACTTCCTTAATTTTCTCTATCCTAGGAAAGCGCTTATCAATTTCTCCATCATATGTAAGTGAATCATTCGCTATTCCAAGACCCTGCAAGATAAAAACAAAAACAACCAAAAAAAAAACTGACTAGTTTACCTGACGAGCGGCTATGAATGAGGAAAATTTTCCATCTTTTACACTACACTCTTCAACGTCTTCCGTTCACTATCCGTGGCCTTTCTTAGTTGTTGTTTGGGTATGTATGTTAGGTGAAGACTCTACTAGCTAATACCAATGTATCTTCCCAGTTGCTTTTCAGAGCATGCGAAAAGGGTATAATTTTATCAATGGGCCTTTAGCCCAGTGGGAGAATTTTTGCAATTACAATGTTGAGTGCAAAGGTTCGAGCCTCCATAAAAGCATTATAGGGGTTAATTTCAATACTCTCTCAATTATCAAATAATTGAGTAGAGCTAGTCTGCCCCTCACGAAATGTGAGTGAAATGAATAACTCTCGAATATTAGAGAGGGTTTAAAGAATTTGGACAGCGTTTCAGAAGAGTACATGTCACGAAGAAGGTCCCAGTTGTATAATCTGTTTGTAAATATTATTGATAATATCTGATGTAATATCAGTAACAGTTCTGTATAACAATATTAATAAAAAAAGGATACAATTTTCTCGAGCGCGTGAAAGGAATGGCCTTAGCCTATTGGCCCTATTCGTATGATTTTCAAATAGTTTATTTAACTAGTTATCATAATTTAAATTTAAAAAAAAATAAAGATTGAAAATCGATTAAGCTTTTTAAGATATTAAGAAAAAGTATTATTATAGTTGCACAACATTTAAAATTATAAAATATGAAATAATTGTAAGTATTTGTGCTTATCATTTTATTTTTGTATCTTTCAAAAAAAATTATTTGAGTTGAAAACTGATGTCATGCTCTAAAAGTATCTTTACATTCAAAACTAAGATAAGTTGTATTATAATTTTAAATGGCAAGGGCAGTGTACTCATTATCGTTAAAAACAAATGAAAGAAAAAAAATTCTTGAATCCCGAATATCTAACGTCATCATTTTCTTCTTCTTCTTCACTTTTTTCCTCAGATAGTGATCCACCATCTTTGAAAAATTATTGGCATTTTTGAATGGGTACAGGCCATGCATTGGCATTGATGGGTGTCGTCTAAAAGAAGAATTGGAGGGATTTTGATGGCAGCCGTGGGTGAGGAAAATTTATTATGTTTTTATAACTTATCTCAGCGATACGTGATATATTTGAAAGTGGATTTTATATAATATTTCTTTGAGATTTTTTTTTTCCAGTTGCTGAGTTTGATTTGGTTATGGAATGATGGATTTATTATTATGAGTTTGAAGGATTGTGACGAAATAGAAATTAAGATTGACAGAAAGCATATTGATCTTCAAGCTTTAATGGCAGTTTCAATTTGCTATCTTCAAGTTTTAGTGGCGGCTTCAATTTGATATCTTGATGAGAGCAAGATTAGCAATTTAGCACACAAGGAGGATGCTTAATCACAAGCAGTTTTTTTTTTTTTTTTTCCCTTCTTTTCCCCAATTGGAGCATAAGAAGTTTTGGAAGTGAAGGCACGCATTCTTCAGTTGAGTTTGATTCTTTATTTTTGTTTTCTCATTTTTTTATTTAATTAAAAATTAATTAATTTTTTAAAGTAAGGGCATATTAATATTTTGTTAGTCAATTATTGGTCAACTAATAGTAGAAAATAAAAATATAATAAAATAAAAGATTTTACAAAAGATATTGTAATAAAATAATAGACACCAACACTTCTTATAATCATTTGATATTTTATGATCTAAAGTAATTAAATGATAATAATCCTAAAAAAAATAGTAAGAACCAGAATCATTTATTGAATCCTGCATATCATTAACCACACACTTTAGGTATAAGCAATATTCTTAACTAATGAAGTTACTTTTGAGTAATGAAGCGTGACCGAATTATTTTCAAGTAACTTTAGTTTGACAAATCATTTGATTTGGAATTCAAGTGTGGTAAGGAAATAAGTGTAGGAGCGGATCAAGGGTGTGGGGCTAATGGTCCACTCAAAAATAAATTTCCTATTAATTTTTGGGAAGACTATTAATTTTTGGGAACTTATCTTTGGGTGGGGGTAATTTTATAAATAAATTTTAATATTGGTTTCAATTTTATAAATTATTTTTTTATTATGATGTTGCCCCGTGTGAATTAATTTTTAGATATGCCCCTGGTTAAGGGTGTTAATTAATTAAAAAAATTAATGAAGTAATTTTATTGTGGACATGCTCTTGAAGTCAAGGTCCATCTCAATTGACAAGAAATGAACTTTGTTATACCTTAAATTTCGAACTCCAATAAATACGCGAGTTAATTAAAAAGGGAAAAAAAGGATAAATAAATTATTTTGCTTATAAAATGGCAGAACAGACTTTAGAAAACAGCTGATTAGTATAACATAATCTTTAATTTACTGGACGAGGATGAATTTTCCTTTAATTGCTCTTTCAACGAAAGTGCCTATGCATTTGTTCGGTCATATTAATCTGCAGGTCTTCAGAAAACAGGAAAGTGCCTATACATTTCGCAGGTCTTCAGAGAACAGTGATTAGTATAGCCTAATCTTTAATTTAGCGGACACGATGAATTCCACTGAAGGACGGGAGCCTAATCTTTAATTTAGCGGATGACGATGAATTCCCCTGTAGGACCGGACTCGTACGTGCATGTAACCCATTTTTATCTATAAATTGGTAAGCGCAGTTAGCAGCACCGTAGCCAATAGCCATCTCCATTTTGGAAAAAGAAAAAAGAAAAGAAAATCCTATCTTTCACAAACACTTCCTTCCCATTTCTATTTTGGGGACACATCACATCACCAGCAAAATGTCGTCGTCACTTTCCGGTTCTGATAACCAGAATGCTGAGACACGCCGGGCAGGACTACCAAGTGTCCGAGAAAAGAATTTCGAGTTGATCGATTCTCTTTACAAGGCTGCCGTAGAAGGCCATACCGATCAATTCAGAGCACACGCACAGATGCTTGACCGAATATTGACTCCGAACGAGAACACAATCCTCCATATCCACATCACAGCCCGACCTAATCAAACAATGAAGCCTAATACCAAGCTAAAAAGCAGCCTTTGGTGGATGATGAGTACTTTTAAAAAGCAATCATCATCATCAGAACATTTTGTGAGAGATATTTTAGAAATGTGTCCTGGTCTACTACTGAAGGCCAACACCAAAGGGGAAACTCTGCTGCACATCGCGGCCAGGCACGGGCATGCTGATATAGTGAAGGATCTGATTGCCGAGTGCAAAAAACCACACCAGAACGACCCCGAGAAAGGTGTTGAAGCCGCGAGGCTGATGCTGGGAACGACGAATGAAGCCAAAGACACAGCCTTGCACGAGGCGGTGCGTTACAATCAAGTTGATGTGGTGAAGATGTTGACCAAAGAACCTAATTTACCGTATGATGCCAACCAAGCTGGGGAGACTCCACTGTACCTGGCTGCAGAGAGGGGTTACAAAGATGTTGTGGTAGATATTTTATCGACTTGTATATCACCAGCTGACCATGGACCAATGGGAAGAACGGCTTTGCACGTAGCAGCATCTCTAAAAGATACAGGTTAATTAATTATAAATTTCCTTTCTATCCAATAATTGTAATACATAATGATCGCTTAGATACATAAGCTTATTAACTGTTTGCATAAGCCTCTCCGTTGTATTAGTGTCAGTTTACAACTCTTTGGTGCTTCTGCTTTGCTAATGGGTTTTTGGAGTTTTTTTGTTATATAGAGAATTATTATTTAAAGAAAAAAAAAGTTCTCCGGCATCTCTTAGCAAGGAATTTGTAGTTTACAAATGTCACCACTTACGAAATGCGGGTTTAGTAATAGTAATATTATTTGAAGCATACATGTGACAGAAATTAATGAAAAAAGAGTAGTGCTCCAGAACATCCAAGACTTTTCCATTTGAAAAAAATTGAAAAAGAAAAAATAATGTAGTATTCTAGTGGGTCGGGTTTAATTTTTGTTTGTTTATTTTTATGTAGAAATAACAAAAATGTTATTGAACGGTAAAGAGACTCTAACCAGCAAACCAGACCAGCAAGGTTGCCTTCTGTTAAGGATGTTAAGGAAGCTCATCTGGTTAGCTGTACAATAAGCAGAACAAAAGATAAAGCAGAGGATTGCAGCAGCTGCAGCATTCAGTTGAAGGTTGATGACATGGCTGTCCAGGTGGCACCAGGAGGTTATGTAATTACCAGCACACGTGAAGATTCGTTTTGTTTTAGTTAGTCAGTGTTAACAATGCATTTCGTGCTGTTACCTTCAGCTTTGTATATAAACAATAATGTAATCATTTTGTATAGATTGATTCAGCATGAATAAATGATTTCTAGAATTCTCTGAACTTCAGTTTTATTTTCCTCATATTTTCTTTCACTTTCTCATCAACCAAACAGTCACCAAAACAATTTTAACTTGGTATCAGAGCTAGTATGACTTCAGTACAGCTAGCCTCAACTTCTAATACAGTTCATAATGCTGCCATTAATTCAAACACAGTTACCTTTTCATTTAACACTCCTGTTAAGCTGGATCAATCGAATTACTTGATTTGGAGATCTCAAGTTCTTGCTTCCATTCGTGGAAATAGACTGGAAAAATTCATTGATGAATCAGTAACTCCTCCACCTTCACATACTGCTCAGAGAGTAGGTGATGATCTCAGATCTGTTGAGAATCCAGAGTACATCACCTGGAAATCATACAGATTGCTGTTGGTGTCACCCAATAAAACACATTCTCATTCTCGAATTCATGTCAAAAGTATTGAGTCTATTGTTCCAGCTGCTCCTCTTTCAATGTTTTCTGCTGTTTCTTCTGATTTGCAAGATAAACTCTCTTGTTCATACACTACTTCAGTTCCATGTATGAATTCTAGGTGTCTGTTGAGTACGGCTGTTTTACATCAGAGGCTAGGACATCCAAGTTCAAAAATATTAGATCATGTACTCAAAACTTATCCAGCCTTGAAGGCAATAAATGGAAATAAATTTGTTGAAACTTGTGATGCTTGTATGATGGGAAAGTTACATAGATTACATTTTCCAGCTAGTTTCATCAAAACCAACAGTCCCTTAGAACTTTTACACACAGATTTGTGGGGGCCAGCTCCTGTACTTTCCTCACAAGGCTATAGATACTATGTAAGCTTTGTTGATGATTTTACAAGGTTTACCTGGATATTTCCATTAAAAACCAAAAGTGAAACTCTCTCCGTTTTCAAAATCTTCAAAACTCAGATTGAAAAACAGCTTAATAGATCTATCAAATGCTTACAATCTGATTGGGGTGGTGAGTTCAGATCTTTTGTTCCCTATCTCCATCAAGAAGGCATTTTGTTCAGGCATTCTTGTCCTTACACACATAACCAAAATGGAACAGTAGAGAGGAAGCATAGACATATCACAGAACTTGGCTTAACCTTACTTGCACAAGCTATTTTACCTATAAAATTCTGGTGGGAATCATTTCACACAGCCACTTACATCATTAATAGATTACCTACTCCTACATTATCTATGAAATCACCATATGAAACAATTTTCCATTTGAAACCAGATTACAACTTTCTTAGAAGTTTTGGGTGTTCCTGTTTTCCTTTTCTCAGGGATTACAATAAACACAAATTCTCTTTTCATACTTCTAAGTGTGTCTTCTTAGGTTACAGTCCTCTCCATAAAGGATATAAATGTTTGCATCCTTCTGGAAAAGTGTATATATCAAGTCATGTTTTATTTGATGAAAATTCCTTTCCATATCCATCACTTTTGAATCACTCTTCTTCTCAACCAAATACTTCAGTTTCTCAATACAATCCTTTCCAGACATACACCTTGCCAGCATCAAACAGCAATCTTAACACCTTTGCAGCTGATGCACCAGGTAATGATTTCATTTCTCCTTGTCTAGATACAAATGCTTCTTTCAATTCACCTAATACTTCACCTATCTCTTCATCTTCAACTACACAAAATAACCATACTTCTCATTGTCCATCATCATCTGAAGCTCAAATGTCCCCATCTTCACTTACTCCAGTTTCAAATTCTCAGCCCAACACTATAACCTCAACACATCACATGATAACCAGAGCAAAAGCTGGTATTTTTAAACCCAAAGCCTTTCTTACTTCACACAACAGTCTTGAACCAAATACACCTTCTGAAGCATTGTCTGATCCAAATTGGAAAGCTGCTATGCAAACTGAGTATGATGCACTCATCAAAAACAACACCTGGAGTCTTGTACCAATATGTTCAGATTTCAAAGTTGTTGGCTGCAAGTGGGTTTTCAGAACAAAATATAACACTGATGGATCAGTTGCCAAGCATAAGGCTCGACTGGTTGCAAAAGGATTCCATCAAACTGCAGGGGTTGACTACTCAGAAACTTTCAGCCCTGTGATTAAATCCTCTACAGTCAGAGTTATCTTGAGCTTAGCTGTGATGCAAGGCTGGAAAGTTAGGCAAATCGACATTAATAATGCCTTTCTTAATGGAGATTTGACAGAAGATGTATACATGACACAACCAGAGGGATTTACAGTTACAGAAGGTTATGTATGCAAGCTCAACAAAGCTCTTTATGGGCTGAAACAAGCTCCAAGAGCCTGGTATGACAAGCTTAAACTTTGTCTCACCACCTGGAACTTCTTCAACTCCAAAGCAGATACATCATTGTTCATCAAACATGACATCAAAGGACTGATCATAGTTCTTATTTATGTTGATGATATCCTAGTCACAGGACCTGATTCTGCTGCTTTGGAAGAGTTTATTGCTAAACTGAGCAAAGTTTTTGCTTTAAAGGATTTGGGGTTACTTGCTTACTTTCTGGGTGTGGAAGTCTGCTATACAGATCATGGGATGCATCTTTCACAAACCAAATATATTAAGGATCTGTTAAGTAGAGCTTCAATGCAAGACTGTAAAGGTACTGACACACCTTTCAGCACAGGTCTCAAGCTGGAAAGGCATGCTAGGGGACCCTTGGGGCAGGAGTTTGAAAACCCAACTCTTTATAGAAGCCTTGTTGGAGGTCTTCAGTACTTAGTATTGACAAGACCTGATATTGCATACTCTGTACATAAACTTAGTCAGTATCTTAGTTCTCCTACAATCCAGCATTGGTTAGCCTGTAAAAAGGTCCTCAGATATCTTCAAGCTACCATTACTCATGGCCTCTATCTACAGCAAGGGGAATCACTTGAAGTTGCTGGTTTAAATGGTTATTCAGATGCAGATTGGGCTTGTGACATTGATGATAGAAAATCCATTGGAGCTTACTGCATTTATCTTGGCAACAATTTAATTTCTTGGTCATCCAAAAAGCAAGGGGTTGTTGCTAAGTCCAGTACTGAAAGTGAATACAGGGCCTTATCATCAGCATGTTCAGAACTCTCCTGGCTTCAGTCTTTGTTTTCAGAATTAAACATAGCTCAGTTGCCTACTTCAGTGCTTTGGTGTGATAACCAAAGTGCAGGGGCACTAGCTAGAAATCCTGTGTTTCATTCTAAGTCCAAGCATATCGAGTTAGATGTGCATTACATTAGAGATAAGGTTCTCAGCAAAGACTTAGAAGTTCGATACATTCCTACTGAGGAGCAAGTAGCTGACATTCTCACCAAACCTTTATCTTTCTCTCAGTTCAGCTATCTTCGATCCAAGCTCAATGTCATCAACAGACTATTGAGCTTGAGGGGGGATGTTAAGGATGTTAAGGAAGCTCATCTGGTTAGCTGTACAATAAGCAGAACAAAAGATAAAGCAGAGGATTGCAGCAGCTGCAGCATTCAGTTGAAGGTTGATGACATGGCTGTCCAGGTGGCACCAGGAGGTTATGTAATTACCAGCACACGTGAAGATTCGTTTTGTTTTAGTTAGTCAGTGTTAACAATGCATTTCATGCTGTTACCTTCAGCTTTGTATATAAACAATAATGTAATCATTTTGTATAGATTGATTCAGCATGAATAAATGATTTCTAGAATTCTCTGAACTTCAGTTTTATTTTCCTCATATTTTCTTTCACTTTCTCATCAACCAAACAGTCACCAAAACAATTTTAACTCCTTCCTCTTCACTTGGCCGCACACTTCGGACGCCGTTACAATGTGAAGGAATTACTCAAGGCCGATAAATCCGCAGCCTACAAAGCTGATAATAAGGGAAAGGTACCTCTTCATCTCGCAGCTGATAGGGGCAATTTAGATTCAATGCAAGAGCTAATATTTAGTTGTCCAAGTTCTTGTGAATTGGTTGATGACAAAGGGTGGAATGTTTTTCACTTTGTACTGAATAGCAAAAGTAGAAGGGCAGTCGACTTACTCTTAAAAAACCCATCGCTTCGAAACCTTATAAACGAGAAAAATGATGACGGGAACACACCTCTGCTAGAACATGCTGCTTCTGGTTCTTCTTATTGTATAAGGTCTTTCTTTCTTCACCCGAAAGTGGATAGGCTAGCATTCAATCATCAAAACAATAACGCTGAAGACATATTCCGTTCTGGCAAGGTTGTTTATCGGCTCGAGGAGGTAAGAAAACTTAATTTGCTATATATAAAATTTTTGTGTCCTTTTTACTCACGGACTATGAAGTATTTAAAATAGCATTAATGAAATAATTTCATAAATTGATAAACTCGATTAAATAATATTATTGGTAAGTTCTGACACAAGCCAATAGGTGAAATTAATAATAATATTAATTAAATAATAACAATATATTCAGTCCCCTACCTTCCTTACTTGTTACAGTTCATAATTCTTGCAAAACGTACGTACAATATGTTGTTGCAGAGTTTGTTTCTACGGTGCTTGTATAGATACAGGTGCCGGCGACACATGGTCTTTGGAGATGGGGAAAGAAAGGATCAGGGTAATAATAATGTAGAAGACAAGAAGAAGAACAATGATAGAAAAGATGAGAAATCATCAAGAGTCAAGATCGTAGGAGAATATGTCAAGGAAAGAAAGGATTCCCATCTAGTAATAGCTGTACTTATAGCAACTGTTACATTCACCGCAGGTATAAATATGCCAGGTGGTTACATTAATGAAAAGGGTCCAGACCAGGGGGCAGCAGTTCTGACTAGAGACAAAATTTTCCAAGCATTTGTTGTATTCAATTCGGTAGCCATGTTGCTGTCCACAGGTGCCGTCTTCCTCCACCTTGATCTGTCACGATCGGCGGACAAGTCGACGGAATTTTTACTATGGCGACGGAGCCTAACATTGATACGTTTTGCATTGATCGCGATGATGTTTGCATTTAGTATAGGCACGTATTCAGTGCTACGTGGCACAGCAGTTGTACCTATCGCTCTCGTTATCGTCGACTTGATCATCTGCACCATAATATTTTCGCTCCCTTTGCTGTGTACCGAGGAATTCTCTTTCCTAGAGTTCACTGACCTTTTTCCGGGAAGGGCACTTCGGACAATAAACAGAATAGAGGATATAGCGTATAGCGCTTTGTATGGGAGGAACTTGGACGGATTTTAATTCTGTTGAATTTGAATGGGATACAATTAATCTAGAGAATCCTTAATACCTTTTACTGTTGTATGTATTTTTCACGCTTGGATGTTGATTAGTCGTGTAAATGAAATAAGATTGTCCAGGTGTTTTACAAAATGGTCTTACCACCCACATTCGTGTCTCGACGAAGATAAATTTACAAAGTATAGTTAAACTCATAGCTGATGATGAGGAAATTAACAAAGTCTCACATAGTCATATTTACTAATTATTTGACCGCTTGTTGTTTGTAAAAAGAAATTTAAAAGTGAAATATCTTTTAACATGGTAAAAAGAAAAATATAATTAACAAACAAGGACAAAATGGAATTTAAATCAGTAGGTGAGATATAGGGTTATAATTATCAATTTCTTCATTATTTTAAAAAATGTAAATAAACTATTTTCCTTAAATTGCTCATTCAACAAAAGTGCCTATGCATTTCTTCAGTCAGTATGGTATTTTCAACCATCCAGCGGTACCGCTGTTTCTTCCAACTTCCTAGCCTCTACGTAAAATCTACACAGCAACACACTCGCACATAAAGATGAATTGGATGCTTATCTGTATGCTTTTCGATGCATTAGCTCATTCAATACTTATGCTTTTCGATTCATTGGATCATTCAATCCTTACTACACACAATACTTTGTTATGATGTAAATAAAAATGATGAAGACAGATTTACTGCTCTTTATTATTTTTCTTAACGGCAAACTGCTCCTAAAATCTCTCACATCCTTGCATTGCAGGGTATCTCCAATGGGCATGATGTTCATTCCATGTTACAAGAGGTAGAGCACCTTTCTTCTCATCTAAAACCTTCAAGTACTGGTTCGATGACAATAGTACTTAAGATCACGGGAAATTAAATAGGCTATAAATCATTCATTATCGTGCTAACAAATTCATCTGGCTTTTATCACGACTTGCAACTAGAGATAAACTCATTGATGGCAGCAAGACTAGCCGATCTCAGGGCGCAGTCAATTTGCTAACATTGTGTGTGTGAGAGAGAGAGAGAGAGCACAAGAGAGACAAATGATACTTTGAATGTCTGTTCCAATTACCTGCTGGAAAATGAAATACCCCTATATCTAACATGAAAAGCCGTAGCATAAGTTTGATCTAAACGACATTCAGAATTTTAAAGCGAACAAAGGAAGACACATTGGTGCCAGACACAATCGAATCTGCTCCCACCAAACTGTCTCTTCTCCAACTCTGTTGCATGGTCATGCTAGCAGCAGCTGTAAGTGAAAATAGCGTTCTAATAATCTTCATCCGATCATCTCTCTGCTGAAATCTTTTTCAAGTCTCGACAATGATTATTACGTCTTTGTACCATAGCAATGAAACTCTTATGTCTTCAGGCCGCCTTATCAGCAGACTTCTTTGGTGCTGTAGCAGCAGCAGTTATCTTGTCGAGTTTCTCAGCCATTCCCAACACAGTTCGAATCTAAGAAGCAATGAAAGATGAAATTGTTAATAGTGCAATTGATTAGCTAAAATTGCAACAAGTAAAATGAACAAGAACTCAACAAAATGTAAGCAATCTAACCTCAGCTTTCTTAATGAAGTGATCTTCGCTGTCCTCCTTTATTTGTACTATAGATACCTCTTTCTCTGTAGCATTTCCTGAAACATGTAATTAAAAGTAATTTAGGAATAATTGAGGATGTTTAATAAAAGTAAAAAGGCTATGGCCATTTGTTTACCTTTATTATTTACCCATCCATTTCCTTTCAGAATGATAGAAATTGAGATAACAGTAGCAATAGCTGCATCAAGTAAAGCCAGTAGTCAGCAATAATTGCTCCGACAAAGAGGAGTCATTCTAACTAATACTTTCTCACTGATGACTTGAGATTCAAGTTAACAGAAAATAACTCTTGAGTTTTCTGGAAAATTAGACCTCATTGATCTCATTCACCTATTTGAAAGCTGATTACTACTATTATATCGATCAAATTAACAGCATTTATGAATCAGCTCATCATCAAATACAACGGGATATAATAATAAATATAACCATCAAGCTCATACTATCCATATTTGTAAGTTTAAATTGTTTATTCTGGCAACAGATCTTATTTAGAATTATTTCAAAAGAAATGTTTAAGCATAAATGACCAGCCAGCAAGTGTAAAAGGTCTGCAATTTTCCAGATAAGCAATCATTTGGAAAATCACCAGTCAGACACACTTTGAAACAAAGAGTAAAAAAAGGAACAAAGGTAGGGAAAATAGGAAGGAAATAAACGAAAGAATAGTAATAATAAGGAAAAAGATGAAGAAAATTTACCCAGTCCTTTGAATACATCGGCAATACATTGACATGATTAAAGAAACCCCATTAAGGAAAAATCCATAATCTGATTCTGATGCACAATGAAAGCATAATAAAATCAGTTTAAGGAATCCAGATTAATGAAAGGTGGCACGTCATGAATCAGTGCACAATATCCATTATGAAGTTGCTACAGGAATATCACCTCAGATTGGCATAGATGAAGAATACTAGTAGAGATACCAAATCTATATCCAAACAATTGTATACAAGTTAATGAAAGCTATTGAGTCAAAGAACCAATAAATCTCCCCTTTTAATGAAACAATCATGAATAACTAAATCAAGATTAGAACTAGAAGTCCAGAACCTACCAAGAAACAAAGACCGTGAGATTATTAAGAAAATTCAAGTTTTATATAATTTGAAAACATAATTTATTGACACCCAAATTAGCTAATAAAGCAAAACAAGATCGCAGCATATATATCAGAAAGAATTCTAAACCCCATGAAAAAATAACACATAAAGCTTCATTAGCTCATTTTGCTTTCCACAAAATCTTGGCAACCAAACAAACACATCAACTGTATTTCACCTAAGAAAGTTTTTTGAACAGGAGATTTTAAGTGTATACCTTAGCAAGACTCCAGTAGAAAACGAAGGTTTTTTTGAGGATGAAGGGTTGAATTAGATTGCTCATCCTTATCTCCCTCCTCTTCCTCCCCCTCTTCTTCTTCTGAATTGGTTTATTATTGTTCTATAAACGTCTTTAATTACTCGACCAAGAAACAATGCAAATGCCACTAGCAAAATTAATTCTTGTATCATCTTCAGAAACCAACTTCTGCTTGCTGTTGCCCTCCTTGTTTCTGGATTCAACAATAATCTCTGGCTTCTGGCAGCAACCTAGTTGCCTTCACAATGCTTGGAAATGGCTGGAAATTTTTTGATGAGATTCTTGGAGGAAGACTCAGTTGTGACTGGAGGTCGGTGCTTTATAGAGGCATTGATCCAATGAGAGAAGGACGTTTGGCTGTGGTTCATTTGGATCAGTTTCTTGGTAGTTACTTTTAGCGTGAAGATTCCAATGCTCCGTTAGAGCAACTGCCCCAGCGTACAAGTTCGTTATTAGATTTTAACACTTTATTGTGTAACTAACTGGAAACTCAAATAATAACGGGAACTTGATTGGCTTGAGATTGCCACATTATTTGTATCTTTGAAATGTTAGATTTCATCCTTTAATCAATTAGGAAGCATCATAATTGCCAATAACATATACATATTTCCATCCAATTTTCATTTTCGGGTAAAGCAATCCTCATCATCAGATGATCAGGAATGAATCCAGAGTAAACATTTTGTGAGAGATATTTTAGAAATGTGTCCTGCCTGCTCTATTTTTTTGTTCAATTTTTTTAGTTCGTTAGTAATCGATACCGAACCGAATAGAAAATTTCGGTTTTACCGAACACTGATCCGAATCCACCCGATGCCCACCCGATAGATTATTTTTCAATTTCTACTAATTTCCATTTTTGGTTTGGGTTATTATCAACACGGCAATCTCTGTTGTTTTCTACAACATCAAAAATCGGTTTAAATTAGTTAACCGCAGTTACGCTAATGAAAATAACTAAAACAAAGACAAAATCACAACTCTCATCTTTGCTCGGTTTTCAATTTCTTTTCTAAAATCTTTAAACCGAAATTAAAAACTAGGAAAGCGTCGCAAATCGACTTTTAATCTACCACACCCAAGATCATAAGAGTAGGGAAGCACATGGGCGGGTCCAGGGATAAATATATTTATTTTCTCCTTATGGAGGTTGACAGCCCACATGGCAAGCACTCAAAGCTGGACTGTGAATCCCGCAACTCTTTCATGAGAGCTTGACACGCTCTCGTCTTTTGATATTGGGGATTTACGATTTATTTTTTCTTTTTTTTAGAGATAATAATGTATTTTAGCTTTTATCTCGTTTGTTTATTATTTAGTGGGGCTGTTTGTATTTTGAGAAATTATCAATAGCATATCATTAATTTACTCCGTTATTAAATTTACTACAGCACTTTTAGAATATATCAGTCGTTTAACCTAAGTTGATAAAATGTATTTAGTTAACATCATTTGCTAACTTTAAAGATTATTATTTTAAAAAATAATTTGTTATAAAATATCTGTAATTTAAATTACTAATAAGGATAATTTGTTATGAGTTAATATTAAATAATTATTTTTAGCAATCATATAACACATTTATTATTCAACTTATAATTCTACTTTTTACATTTTAAAAATATTAAATCAAGTATCTTAAACAAAACTTAGATAGTATTTTTTTATATCTGAAATCTGAATGGGTCTGAATTTTTCTGAAGTCTAAATGAGTTTGAATATAAATGTTGATGACATGTTTTTTTTTAAATATCTGAATATAAATGACATCTAATTTTTTTAATAAATAAAAAATATCTTAGACATAATTATTTAACACTTATGCCATATGAGTAAAAACATTTAGGCTTTATATCTTATGAAATAAGTATATTTAATAGAGATATTTTCTTAATATAATATTTAATTCTCATTTAAATAAAAGTAACAAAAAGTTTACTTTTTTCTATTCAAATGTAAATGTCTAAAAATCAAATATAAGTTACAAAAAGTACATAAGTAAATTTTTAAAAAATTGAAATTAATAAAATTTCATATTTCAGATCTTTAATAAATAATATTTTAAAATATTTAACCTACAAAATATGTTCAACCCTTTATGTTTCAAAAATAAAATTAAACCAAAGTATTGCTGAAGTTGAAGCCAAATCAACTAGAGCAGCATCCGACAGTAGCATCTTCTAACGTCGTCATCTTATTCTTCTTCTCCTGTGAGATGGTTTATTATTATTATTATTATTATTATGACTGGATGGCAAAGGAAAAATCATAATTCTTGATATTAAAGAATTGGGAAACAAATATCGTATGTTCTTTAATAAACAAAAGTTAATAACTAAAATGCTGTTAAAAAGTTTTTATACAATTTTGACTTGATTTCATTTTTCGTAAGTATATGATAAATTTCAAATTTATTGGTGTTTTGAGCAAAATAATTTTTTTAATGTTTTGAGTAAACTAAATTAGATGGTTTAAATTAAGGTATTTTAGAGAATATATGGAATAAATTTTAATTTTTTAAATTTAATAAAAATAATAGAATATTTAAAATAATTTCTAGAATATAAATACTCTTTAAAATTATAAGAAGGATAGTTTATAATTGTGTGAATCCAGTAATGAGCCAAAATTCCACAATGGGCTATGAGCTAGGCAAAACTTAAATGCTTGAAGGGACTTTGGACTAGGAAACCTTAAATACCCTTGGGCTCAATTTAAAAAATTTAGAAGGCTCAGAACGGGATGCCGACAGCTTAAAAACCACACCCTTGGCATTTAGAATTTCTGGCACTATAAAATAAATATCAAAATTAAGGGTATTCCTTAAATCACCGGCTCTCAGCTTTCTTTATTTTATTTTATTTTATTTTCAGAGAGCGAGTGGAACGGTCAAATTGAGTGTTAAGAAGCTACCAACGAGAATATTGTGGATGTAGAGGGTAGTCTTGATTACAGCCCACTTGGCAATTAGTTAGATTCAGTTTTACATACTTTCAAATTGTAACAGTGAGAAGTTGTTAACATATATATATACCGATATTGTAAACAATTGTTTTTAAGTTTTCCAGATTAAATAGGAAAACTTCTTTAGATTCTTCTACTATTCTCTATGTTTTCTTTCAATTACCTTTTTACTTTCTCACCTCCCAAACACTGAACTATAAATTCTATCGGAGACTCAGAGTTGCGAGTATTCTCGTTGGGTTTCATCATGTTCAACCAGTAAGCAATGCCAAATCGAAAACTGCGAAGCATCAAAATCTCGTATGTTCTTAATTTTATGTATTTTTTTATATTATTATTATTCTTTACTGATTTTTTTATTAGTATCTATTTTGGCTGCGCCAAATGTGGCGATTTTGTAAAGGATTACACCGATATAAGAAATTGGCGTCAAAGACGGCGTGGTTCTGATCGATGGATCTGAAAATTATTTTGAGATTTTTATTAATAAAATTGTATTTTCCATTCAAGTTCATATTAATTTAAGGCTTAATTTTGATCTATTACTGTCTTAAATTTCTAATTAGTTTTAGGAATTTTCCTCCCCCATCTTATAGTCTAAAGTTACATGTATAGGACTAAATTCTCTGTTTATTATTAATTTCATGTCCAACTTCTCTGTTTATTATCATTTTATAAATATATTCAAATGTTTATCAAAATCATATGTTTATGTTTTCGTTTAAACATGAATGATATTGATACCTATTCCCAAATACTTCCATACAAATTCATTCAAATTTGAGTTGTTTAAATTTGGTCAATTAAAATATTAGAAAATTTGGTATTTGTAGCTAACTAGCAAGCCGAGTTCTGCCCGAATTCTTTGTCTGTATGTAGCCTATTCTGTTATTTGCTCCTCGTTCTCAAGTTGTTTGGAGTTTACTTTTTTGTTGCTATAATTGTGTAGATTTATTGAAAATTTATTGTTCTGTTCATTATTTCCTAATCTTGATTTGTTAATTGTTAATTGTCAGTGTGAGAAGTGTCAGATTAGGGATTATGTGTTTCTTGATGCTGAACCTAGCAAGCCCTTTGAGGCTGGAGGTTCTCCTACTTGTGGATAGAGCTACATAGTTTCAAGGAAAATGCACTGCTGGTCATGAACAACCTCAAAATTCTTTTTGCTATCCATAGCTACCTCGACATTCAGGATAACCTTTAAGACCAAGAAATGTTTCCAACATAGAACCACCTGCTAAAGTTCTTATTACAAACCAACTTTTATTGTCTACATATCAGGGAAATTTACAAAACAAGCCAAAAAAATTAGCCATTTTTCAACTTTAACCCCTCAAACTTTTTTCTATCATAACTAGCCAAGTATCCTATTTTTGGACTACATTACCCTCATCATTTTCATCAAATTTACAAAGGCATGCCATTTTCCCTTTTCAATTCTAGCACTCCACCATTTTTTCTCTTTTCAACTTAACAAACTTCATCACTCAACAAACTCCATCACTCTCAATAAATTAGCAAATTTCATCAAACAAACATTACATAATTGAAGATATAATTATCAATTGGAGAGCTTCTTAAGGTTAGTTTATACTCTTACCATAACCTAAACTTTTAATCTATTGATTTTATCATTTGAGTTCGAAATTGAAGTGAGTTTTTATTGGAAATGTTGTTATTTTTCATTAACAAAATAATGTGACTTGTTAAAGTAGTTAGTTTGAGTTGAGAAATGAAAATCAATCATTGAAACCCTTGAAAAATCGAGGAAAACAGAAGCCCAGAACAAGTGAGACAGGCACCTGTCTCACATCAATCTACTGGTTTTATGTGAGACAGGTACCTGTCCCACTTGCCTGTCTCACCAAAATATGTGCGACAGGAAAGTGAGACAGGCATGTGAGACAGGCGCCTGTCTCACTTTTTACCACTGGTTTTATGTGAGACAGGTAAGTGGGACAGGCGCCTGTCTCACTTGTTACCACTGGTTTTATGTGAGACAGGCAAGTGGGACAGGCGCCTGTCTCACATAAATCTGCTGGTTTTATGTGAGATAGGCACCTGTCCCACTGCCTGTCTCACTAAATTTAAGTTATTTTTCGAAAGTAATAACTTAGGCTACATGTGTCCGTTTTAGGCGTATAATATATCGTTTCGAAGCTTACGATGAGACGAAATAAATTCAAAATTGTATACTTCATTTCATCCACATAAATGTACTGCATATTCATTTTTACTAGGTTTTGTAGCGTGAAATCTTATCTCTTTTGTTTTTTTTAGGTTTAATGGATTCCGTTGTACTTCAATTATGTTATGACGGTTGGTGGGAGACATTAGCAGATGGCCGTACGGAGTACGTGAATGCGAAGAATACAGCATTTTTAGTTCGGAAAGATTGTACGTTTGAGCAATTTATGGCAAGAGTGTATGAAGTTTTACAGATAAATCCTATTGAATATAGTTTGTCGATGAAGACAACTTTGAGATCTAGTAACACAATGTATCGTGCATGTTCACTACCTATGGATATATTTAATGATGAAATGGTTAATGTTGTGCTGCACATGGCCTCTGATGTGGTCAATTATGGATGCATCCCTATATTTGTCACCACACATCCTCGAGTTCCGGCCGAAAATCCTGAGCCACTTGTGGAAAGTGAAAGTTCGTTTAGAGCAAACGAGTCTGTCCCCGATATTGAGGAAGATGTGTTACCTCAACAAATGTCATTCCAACAACATTACTCACCAGTCAACGAAAACAATGACACTATTGATGATAATGGCATTACGTTAGCGGATGTTGAAGATAATGTGTTACCATTAGGGACATCGTTAGGGCAACATTACTCTCCATTTCAGAATAATGAGTTCCGCAGTTATGATGATCCTGGTTATAACACCAACAACACAGAAGCTGATAATGTGCAAGGCATGAACTCCAATACTGAAGTTGATGATAGGGACACTGGTCATTCCGATATTCCTATCAATGATGAGGATGAGCATCAATATGATATTCATGTTAACAATAGAGAGAATCGACCTATTCCTCCGATGGCCCGTTCGAGGAGGAGGACAACAGTTGATCCCCTGGTGAGTCTTGCTCCAGTTTTGCCTTCAAACTTGGTTGGTCCAGACTTAGTTAGAAGCTGTAATTCTGCCGACATTGGTGTGGGAAAGTTGTTCGCTGAGAAGAATAAGTTAATACTGGAATTGCGCAAAGTGGCCTTGCGGGAAAAGTTTGATTTCAAGATTGCACGGTCCACAACGACACGCTTTGAGGCTCACTGTTCTTCGGAATCATGTAATTGGCGTCTTCGCGCAACAAGAGGTTCGGATGAGCATAATGTTCCTTGGGTAGTGAGAAGAGTTGACAATGCTCATACGTGCTCTAATGAGGTTTTGCCTAGTGGCCTTCGTCAAGTTAGGAGTCGGGTTGTTGGCCATCTTATCGCGGATAAATTTATTCAGGATAAACGGATATACACGCCGAATGACATTAGAGCAGACATGCAGCAAGAATACGGGGTCCAGTTAACATATCAGCAAGCATATCGGGCTAAAGAAGTCGGTCTTGAAATAATTCGAGGGAACCCTGCAGAGTCATACAGCTTACTTCCCAAATACTCTCACGTTTTGACCAAAGCGAATGAGGGCACAGTGACACACCTCCAGCGGGATGGAGATGATAATTTCTTATACTACTTTGTTGCGCTTGGATCTTCCATCAAGGGCTTCACACAGTACATAAGGCCTGTGATCGCTGTAGATGGCACTCATTTGAAGGGGCTATATCGTGGAAGCATGTTTGTAGCAACATGTCTGGATGGTAATAATCAATTGTATCCGTTAGCTATTGGGGTCATGGATTCAGAAAACAATGATGCTTGGGAATGGTTTATGACGAAGTTACACGGAGTGATTGGCGATAGGCCAGAGTTAGTATTTATCTCTGATCGATGCACTGCCATCAAGCGAGCCGTTTTAAAAGCATTTCACACTGCTGGTCATGGAGTTTGTTTTTACCATGTGAAAGGGAACATTAAGTCTAAATTCAGGATGTCCAAAGCTATTTGGGATCAATTCGAGCCAGCTTTTATTAATGCAGCAAAGGCATATGGACACGAAGAATTTAAAAGACAACTTGAAGGGTTGTGGATGCTCCACTCGGCCGCGACTGATTACTTAGAGAATAATGTGGGCACGTGTAATTGGGCAAGGTCCGAATTTGAAGGTAGGAGATACAGCATACTTACCACCAACATTGCAGAAAGCGTGAATTCTTTAATGAGGGAACCGCGAAAATTTCCTGTTACTCATCTTGTTGATCACTTTAGAAAAACATTACAGCAATGGTTTTATGATAGGAAAATTGTGGCTGAATCGATGAGCACTCGTCTAACAACGTGGGCAGATGAGATAGTCGGCGAAAGGAGAATTTTGGCCGAAAGAATGACCGTTCGGCCAGTGTCTCAGCATCGATTTCATGTTTTGGGTGGTGGTATGAAGGAAGGGATAGTTGACATTCATGAAAGAACTTGCTCCTGTAGAGTATTCCAACTCGATCAGCTTGTTTGTGCGCATGCAATTGCTGCTTGTCTGAGAGTCCGTGTGGATTACATAAGTCTTTGCTCTGATTATTACTCTAAAGATTCATTGGTCATGGCATATGCAGAACCAGTACAGCCGGTTGGGGACATGACAGATTGGGACATTCCAGAAGAAATCCAGGAAATCAGAGTTAACCCACCGATCGAAGCACCACCACCTGGTCGTCGTCCAGAGTTAAGAATTCCTTCTATCGGTGAGGATGTTAACCGAAGAACTGTGAGATGTGGTCGATGCAACCAACCAGGTCATAACCGCAAGAGATGTAAAAATCTCATTGTGTCGAATCCAAACTGATTGTGTCATTGTAACTAATTATGGATTCTGAACTCTTATTATAATTGATATTACAATTATATGTAATGAAGTATATTATGTTATGTTCATTTGCATAATGAGTACTAAAGTAGATCAATAATTACTTATAGCTAAATATATGAATATATCAAAAGTTTATATCTATTAGAAAAACAATCTACATCCATACATCAAGTCTGAATACAATACAACGACTTACAAGGCAATATCGCCCGTGAATATATCTACAGCAATTTTCTTCCTGAAGTAATGCCCGTGGCTACTATCAAAATCAAGTTTTAGGCCGAACATCAAATACATTGTAAACATCAACATAAATACACCGCAATCACCACTTCCAGGTTCTTGTTGGGGCACATCCTTAACGATTCTTACTTTCCAAGGGTCGGCACTCTGCAGCTCAGGTCGAATGTTGTAGAATCCAACATCTTGAAGCCATTGAGGGAAGACGACCTGAAGAGGTTTGAATTTACGCAAATATGTTTTGTCCTCGCGAAAGGTAACCAACGAGTCATAAATCCGCATCCTCCTCGCGCGAAGGTCCGCTAGAGCTAGTACCCAATGATCGCCGCCCAAATTCACAGGGATGAATATCTACATAAATAAACGGGTAAATTAGTATATTTTAAACACAATTACCATAAGATTGAGTGACAATTCTTACCATATCGACATCCGTAAACGATTTGGACATGAGATCTTCCCGCCCATCCATATAGCTGCTCACGTTGTTGCCATATTGTAATGAATGGACATCACAACTACCATTGTTCCATAATTGCTTTAGGAACACCTATTACACGATGAGTAGAAAATTAATTACATTTCGAGATATTTAAAACATCGAAATTATAATTAATGATTATAAAATTCGAATCATGCCCAAAAGTATGTATCTGTATGCGTGACGCGCTGTGGTAGTGCATTTGGAAACTGCCGTTGCTTCTCGCTGATCAAGCGGTAATACGTGTGAATATGCTGTGAAAGGATTATACCAAGTAAATTTATATCATTATCCATGCTAGCAGAAATATTATTGTGTACTGTCATGTACTGAACATTAAACACACTTACCTCGTCACCAAGCCACCCCATTGAAGCATTGCCCATGAGTATTTCAAAGAAATTTCGAGACTGTTGGACGGGCCGATCCACGGAAATGTTGCCGGCAAACCACTGATCAAACTCCTCACATAGCCTTGCGTCTTCTAGTCCCCTAAGCGGATTCATATCCACACTCGATCTTTCATCAATTTCATAGTCCGTAATGTTGAGTGCGGGTAGAGGCCTGACATTCCTAACTCTCTTGAAAGGAGGAATGAAGTAAGGACTGCCAAATATATACGATGGTCGGTACGGACGCCCAAACTTACTAACGCCGGGAGGTGCCTCCGTGAATATCTGTACACTGTCATCACATATGTCCCCATATAGACTGTACAAGGACATAGGGGTGTGCTCGTCGTCATTACCAGCATCAGTATGCGTACCATAGCCAGCATCAACGTTCGGACCATAGCAATCTGAGGCCTGTTGTTTCGAGGAGATGAACATATTAACATAAGTTCGGGTTTGAAATCATAATAACATAAAGAAAACATACGAAACTTGCTCACCGTGTGCGTGGGGCCAAACGGAGAATCACCGTACGCGCCCTTTGAAGCACCTGCGCCAAACGAAGCCATAAACCCCATGACCGCTGCTCTATATTGTTGTGCTTCTCTGCGTTCCGCCATAAGTTCTGACCTCAGTTCGTTAATGGAACTGTGTCCAGTCTGTAGTTCTGACCTCAATTCGTGAATGGAAGACTCTATTTTTTCCAGTCGTCCAACGAAATAATCATTGCGGAACTTAGTCCTTACCTACAATTTTCGCAAATAAGAAAGTAATGACAAAATGCCGGATAGGTATATGTGCATTGTAAATGTTCAGGACGACAGCAGTTACCTCTGGCTCATTTCTGTCATCTGAATCATGTGCGGATTCATAATGGTCGTCGGCGGCACCGGCATCCTCAACAGGACTCTGCTCCAGTCCTATTTGGCTCGTTGGGTCAGGATCCACCTCGTTTGGCCCTGAACTGGATGGCGCATTGATTGAAGGCTGGTGCTGCACCAAGTAAAACAGAAAACAGTAAATACAAAAAAAAAACATATAAATGACTTTGCATCCGGTTTTCAATGACACTGTAGATGATACCCACATTACAGACCCAACTTGGCAAATATGGCACGTAATCCTCGATACTCTTCCAATAATTTGTGGCTCTCTCCTTTGCATCCGGTTTGAGGGTTTGGAAAATGGTGCCATCCTGTCGTAAAGATTACCAAATATCCAATTAGTATAACCATAAATTATGTAATAGTTATATACAGACATACATATAAATGACTTACAAGACGCTCGTTCAGGTATGAATACACTTCGCCGAAGTTAATATTTGAAGAAGCCACGGGTTTCCATCGCACGATCCGAGGACCCTTCCTCCTAATTTTCTCCACCCACTCTAATGGTAGTCCTTCAATCGCTTCAAAAATCCATGCCTTCAACAAGGAAAGATATGAAGTAAAAAAACGTGTCATTAAATATTTATTATAACAAAACTAAGTTATAAAAAAACACTTCTTCACTCACATGCACTGCTGACGTAAAGCCGTAAAAGTTGTATTTCTCAATTCTATGCAATGGATTTTCTGCGCTTGCCTTCTTAAATTTTTTGGCTTTGCCGTTCAATACATTATCAATGCTTTTATATATTGTTTCCCATGACAAACGACCCCACGGAATACTTCGAAAGTGATTTATGTCATCTACCTCATTAAGCAAATTGAAATTGATTTGACAATGATCCTTTCTTCCATGTAGCACTCTATCGGCAAAGTAAAACATGGCAATTTTTAGCGCATCGGTGTCATTCATAGTCTTGAAGTGTAAGTTCATAAATATTTCTTCGAACTGCCCAAGATTTATATTGCGATTCCTGCCTCCAAAGTACTTATTAAGTAACCTATGCTTTGTTTTATGCTTCGTCAGGAATACTTTTTCGCCACAGCAAAGTCCCGTTACTAGGCACCACTCTCCAATCGATAGCCGTATCAAATGGTCGCCAACTTGAAACCATAACTCATCTTTGTCATTTCCATCGCCATGTGACACTTGCCGAAGCAATATATTGTGCACAATTACGCCACTGAACGGATAGCTCCGGCACTGTAGGAAATGCCCAAATATATTGTCTTTGAACAGTTGCAACTGTTGCCTTGTTAATTTTTCCCGGATGGCATTAACAACGACATCTAATTTGCACATACTCGTGATACGCCCAGGGAAGTGATCAACATAAGGTATCTTCATCATTCCCGGTTCTTTAATCGGTCCGGGTGGGTTATGCAATGCTAATTTTGATTTGCCCATTTATCTGGTACAAGTTAAAAGTATCACACATTAAAAAATTATGAACAAAAGAAAAAAAAATTAAGGCAACACTACGCACTGCCTCTTGGTGCGACGGGGTGCCCGTCGCACTAAGAGGCAGCACCTCTTGGTGCGACGGGCACCAAGAGGCAGCAGTAAGAGGTGCTGCCTCTTGGTGCGACGGGCACCAAGAGGCAGCAGTAAGAGGTGATGCCTCTTGGTGCGACGGGCACCAAGAGGCAGCAGTAAGAGGTGCTGCCTCTTGGTGCGACGGGTACCAAGAGGCAGTAGTAAGAGGTGCTGCCTCTTGGTGCGACAGGCTCGAGAGAGGGAAGCCAAGCGCGCGGGCGAGCTACGTGCCTGCGCGCAACCCGCGCGCGCTTGGCTTCCCTCGCGCGCGAGATGGGCGCAACGTGCGCATCTCGCGTGCGACGCAGCGCCTGTCGCACGCGAAATGCGCGCGGCACGCCCATCTCGCGCGCGCGACAGGCGCATGTCGCGCGCGCGAGGTGCACACGCCGAGCGCATCTCGCGTGCGACAGGCGTATGTCGCGCGCGCGAGGTGCGCACGCCGAGCGCATCTCGCGTGCGACAGGCGCATGTCGCGCGCGCGAGGTGCGCACGCCGCGCGCATCTCGCGTGCGACAGGCGCATGTCGCGCGCGCGAGGTGCGCACGCCGCGCGCATCTCGCGTGCGACAGGCGCATGTCGCGCGCGCGAGGTGCGCACGCCGCGCGCATCTCGCGTGCGACAGGCGCATGTCGCGCGCGCGAGGTGCGCACGCCGCGCGCATCTCGCGTGCGACAGGCGCATGTCGCGCGCGCGAGGTGCGCACGCCGCGCGCATCTCGCGTGCGACAGGCGCATGTCGCGCGCGCGAGGTGCGCACGCCGCGCGCATCTCGCGTGCGACAGGCGCATGTCGCGCGCGCGAGGTGCGCACGCCGCGCGCATCTCGCGTGCGACAGGCGCATGTCGCGCGCGCGAGGTGCGCACGCCGCGCGCATCTCGCGTGCGACAGGCGCATGTCGCGCGCGCGAGGTGCGCACGCCGCGCGCATCTCGCGTGCGACAGGCGCATGTCGCGCGCGCGAGGTGCGCACGCCGCGCGCATCTCGCGTGCGACAGGCGCATGTCGCGCGCGCGAGGTGCGCACGCCGCGCGCATCTCGCGTGCGACAGGCGCATGTCGCGCGCGCGAGGTGCGCACGCCGCGCGCATCTCGCGTGCGACAGGCGCATGTCGCGCGCGCGAGGTGCGCACGCCGCGCGCATCTCGCGTGCGACAGGCGCATGTCGCGCGCGCGAGGTGCGCACGCCGCGCGCATCTCGCGTGCGACAGGCGCATGTCGCGCGCGCGAGGTGCGCACGCCGCGCATCTCGCGTGCGACGCAGCTCATGTCACACACGAGATGCGCGCTGCGCCCGCAACGCCTAGCCCTCGCGCGAGCGAGTTCGCTTCCCCTTCCCTTTCTCTTCTCTTCCCTTTCCCACATGCATCTCACCTACCACCACCATTAAAACACCACCAACAACAACAACATCCCAAACAACAACAACAACAACCCAAACAACAACAACAACATCACAAACAACAACAACAACAACAACAACATCCCAAACAACAACAACATCCCAAACAACAACAACAACAACAACAACAACAAGAAAATCGGCAATAACAACTCACCTAGGGTTTTCAATTTTTTTCTTTGATTTTGGAGATCTCCGAAGATTTTCAACGTGATTTAGCTTCTTTCAGCTGCAACCAACTTCCTCCGCTGCTGATCTACGCCGCCGCCGACAATCTATAGAACTTCCGGTGAAGAGATTTTGGTGAGAGGGGAAGGAATTTGCTTGAGGGAAACGTGAGAATGAGGAGGGTAATTTCGTCCACAATTTAGTGATTTGGCTAATGTTGAAAGAAAATAGTTTGAGGGGTTAAAGTTGAAAAATGGCTAATTTTTTTGGCTTGTTTTGTAAATTTCCCTACATATCACACAATCCACACAACTAATGTGGATTTCCACCATCTATTCTTTCTTATCAAATCAAATTAAAATCTGAAAAACAAGTGTGAAGGTCCAAACACATTACTTCTGAACATGGGTAGAGCTACATAATTTCAAGGAAAATGCACCGATGGTCATGAACAATCTTAAAATTTATTTTGTTGGCCATATGCTACCCCAACATTCGGGATAAGCTTTAAATCAATAAATGTTCCTAGCATAGACTCGCCTACTAAAGTTCTTATCACAAACCACATTCTATCGTCTACCTATCAAACAATTCAAACAATTAATACAATTTTCCACATGGGAGGTGTGGTTAGTGGGTACTCAATATTTATTTGTTATTTTTTTATTTAATAAAGTCCTCATCAGCTGATATGCTTCTTACTATAGAAGAAAGAAAAGTACCGAAACATGCAAATGGAGTATGAGATGTGGTCTAAAATGGAAGCAGGCGTTGAGCTGAGGATTCTCAAAATCCGTGGTCCTAGTTTTGTTCAATTCCATGAATTGTTTGATATGTAGGCAGTAGAAGTTGGTTTGTAATAAGAACTTTAGCAGGTGGGTCTATGCTGAAAACATTTCTTCGTCTTAAACCTTATCCTAGATGTTAGGGTATCTATGGGTAGCAAAAAGAACTCCGAGGTTGTTCATGAATGTTGAGTGCTAAAAAGTGTATATTTATAAAGGAGAAAATCGTCATTTTACACTCCAAGTCTCACTAACTTCCCTACTTTTATGTATTTAAGTCTCTTGTAATTTAATTAAGTATGTTATGTATTTTAGGGGATATCATGGTCATTTCACAATGAACGAGAGATTAGATATCAAAACGAATAACAATTTTAAACTCAGGATAGTCGAAAACCTTAGGAGGAGTATAAAAGAATAAACGACCTATTCACATGTACAAAACGGTTCACGACACTGTTCACATATACGGTGCGATGATGTGCATTGACTTCTTATGTGGTGTTAACCGATAATGTGTCACGATCCTAGTGGACTAAAATGTTGATGTGGCATTGACCGATGACGTGGTAGTATATTAATGGACTGAAAAAACGTGCATACGGTACATGCATATACATGGAATGACAACCCTGATGATGTGTTCTATCCAGTCAGAACTTGCCACATGTCGCAATCCTGAGCGTCTAAATTGTTTTAATCTGATGGCCATAATTTACTAATTGTATCTATAAATAGAGGGATCCCCCCTAATTTGGCATCCCTGAATTCATTTTTGAGCTCTATTTTCTGTAATTCCTTCTTTATCTTGTATTTTCTACGTATTTTAATAAATTCTCATTTTACCATACTTCAATTATGAGTAGCTAATTTTCTTTCAAGCTTAGGTTGAAGGTGATGTCTTAACATGTTCCATGGGTTTAATTTGGTAAATTTACTTTCTCTTCCCCTCTGATTCATGTGGATGTTTTACTTTTCGTCGACAAGTAATAATAGTTTTGTCTAGATATTACACTGGTATAATCATCTCCCTAGTGTAAGGCTATTACTATTTGACACGATAAGCACTTAGCACCATATTTATTTAAGTGAGGTTCACGAAGAGTGCAAACCCCTCCTCCCTTATGATTTAATTGGCACTAATAAGGAATATTAAGCCTATGTTGCATGTTGAGTGCATATCTAGATACCCAAGTACTTCAATTTAATAGTTTGCACTTTAATTTATTCCCGCCATTCTAATTTAAATTTTAAGATAGTTTAAATTACTTTCACCTTGATTCTAACCACCGCTTAGAAAATTAACTCTACACACAATTAAAATCCATCTTCTTGTAGGATCGACACTCGTCACCCTTGATTTATTCTACAATATATTCGTACACTTGCGAGTTCAATAAAATTTGCACAACAAGTTTTGGATGCCATTGCTGGGGAGGTAAGTTATTTTAATTTGTAGAATTAATTTTTGTAAATAATTTTTTTTAGTTGTTTTCTTATAATTTTTTTCTTAATTAAAAAGAAGAAGAAAAAGAAGAAAGTGAATTTGCATTTTGAGGTACGTATTTCTTTATTTTTATCTTCTTTAAATTTTTGTAATTTAATTTTCATGTTATTTTTCTTTGTAATTTTTTGTTAATCTTGTTAATTTGGCTTGTTCAACCGCCTATTAATTTATTTTAATTTTAGTTAATTTATTTCATTTTTTTTAATATAGCACTTGTGTGTGTTTTCATAATAAAGTTGTAACAGCGTGATAAAGTTAGTATCGTAATTTCTTCTTCTTCTTTTTTATTTTTATTAGCTTTGTTCTCATTTTTTTTTGTGTTCTTTGCATGCATGATCGAAGGTCACAATTACCTAAGCTTGAGCCTATAGACTTTGAACTGGAAAAAACACTTCGCACACATAAATATGTTGCAATTAAAGATAAAATTGAAATGGATTTGCAACAGCAACAACCAGAACCACATGAGAGGCCATTTAAGGACTACTTCAGTCCCTTAGCTAACTTCAGTATATCATGCATAAGATACCTAAATGTAGCTGGTAGGAGTTTTGAGTTAAAACCTAATATGCTAAATTATCTCCCAATTTTATGGTCTAGAAAATAAAGACCCATATAATCATCTGAATGATTTTCATGATATTTGTCAAACTTTTAAAAATGAGAATTTTTCATATGATGATGTTAAACTTAGATTATTTCCCTTTAGAGGATAGAGCTCGTTCATAATTCAATACATTATCTGCTAATAGCATTACATCATGGGAACAAATGGTAACAAATTTTTGAATAAATACTTCCTAGTGCATAAAACTAATGCTATTCACAGGAAAATTTCAGAGTTTACCTAGGAAAAAGACGAGCAATTTTTTGAAGTATAGGAGCGATTCAATGGGCTACTCTTGAAGTGTCCACATCATGGGTACGAGAAATGACACTAATGCCAATGCTTTTTGGAGGGATTATTGCCTCATGTGTAAGAATGACTAATGGTAATAAGTAGAGGAGAACTAATGTCAAAAAGTGCATAAGAGATTTAGGATTTCTTCCAGCGACAAGCGGATAACAACGGAGTCGATCGCTCAGGAATATTAAAAGAATTATAAGAGTGAATAAGGTTCACATTGGCGAGTTACGTTTAAAAATTAAAGAAGTCAAAGAGATGGTTGAAGGTCTTTCTTGACAAATAGCATCGTTAACTGTTGCTCAATTAACAGAGCCACATAACCATGACTCATACCCAGCTTCACCAATGCAACCAATTCCTCAAATTCTTCAAGTCTATTAGCCACCATTTAGACAATACAATCATAATCCGAACTACTCTCAACTAAGACCATCAGAGGATGCATTCTAGAATTTTAAGAATCTTACTCACTCTACAATCGAGCAACAAAACTACACCATTGATGAACTACGAAATGAGACGAGAGCAGGCTTCAACTCAGAAACTCAATCAGTTTCAAACCTCGAAAAGATGGTAGGACAACTTGCCTCTTCAATTCAAACCTTGGTAATAACTGTTGAGAAAGGAAAATTCTCAAGTCAACCAGTGTCTAATCCTAAAGGACTGCATGAAGTAAGTACTAGTTCACTTCAATAGCATGAAGAAGTCAAAGCCGTCATGACCTTGAGAAAATGAAGAGAAGTCGACAACAAAGTGGAGATGCCAGTGATAAAAACAACTCAAATTGCACCTGTAAATGCTGAGAACTCATCATCAGAGGAGAAAAAAGAAACCAATCCACGAGTATATGTTCCTAAAGCTCAATTTTCCCAAAGGTTAGTTAAAACAAAGAAGGAAAAATCCACAAGTGAGATTTTTGAAATCTTTAAATAGGTAAATGTTAACATCCCTTTGCTTGACGTTATAAAACAAGTGCCATCTTATGCCAAGTTTCTTAAAAACTTTTGTACTAAAAAGAGAAACATTCACGTTCAAAAAAATGTCTTTTAACAGAAAACGTTAGCTCTATGCTCCAACATAAACTTCATCTAAAATACAAAGATCCAGGCTCCCGCACTATCTCATGTAGTATAGGGAACAACACAATTGAGAATGCTTTGTTGGACTTAGTGTTGTGCAAATTTTGTTGAACTCGCAAGTGCACGAATCTATTGTAGAATAGATCAACGGTGACGAGTATCGATCCCATAAGGAAATAGATTTTAATTGCGTGTAGAGTTAATTTTCTAAGTGGGTGGTTGAATTTGTGGTGAAAGTGATTTAGACTATTGATAACTTTATACAATGAGAGTTATTACATCAATTCTAGACTTAAATCAAGACCACTTAGAGAACAAATAAGGGGTTTTTAGTACATTTTAGTTATATTTTGAATAAGCATTCATTTTAGTTGAGTCTTAATAAGTTTTGCCTGAATCAAAGTAATTTGTGCTCAAAACTGGTGAATAATTGTAGGTTTTCAGAAAGTCTTAATCTATAAAGGGATGTTGAGACATGAGATTAGCAAGAGGAGGAAATAAGATGGCAGCACAAGAAGTAAAGCACAATTGGGAATAATGCAGTGTTGTAGCTGTTGTTAAAGCAACTAGTGCTGTAGTAATCTGAGAGCAATGAGGGAGAAAACTTAGGCGCGGCCTAGCTGCAGAATCGCGATCTGTATGTTTCCTAATCCAACTCATGCACATCCACGAACTTCTATTTTATCCTAGTTTGCAGTATAAAAGGGGAGCATGCATCGCATAAAAAGGATGAAGCGAATTATCATACATACATTGGAGAAAACGGGAGAAGAAGATCGGATTGGAAAAGATTGGCGTTGGCAGCATCGAGGAACTCTATAGAGTTATTTGGATTTGCTTTTTCCCGTTCTCAACTTATACTCTTCTTCTTCCTTTGACTGTTCTAATGTATCCCGTGAATAATATATTGATATTTGTTTTTTCTCATTCAGAACATGAACTAGATTTACTTGTAGTTGAGTGACAAACAATCTAATGGGATTTTGACTGCTCTTATGTGTTGTTATGACATTGATGTAGCATTTTACTCTAGTAGTTATTGTTAATATAACTATTATTTCGGTTGACCGTCCATTTAATAGTTCAAGTTAAGATAGAGCCGTAAAATGGCATGTCTTAGTGGGTATTATTGGAGTATTACTTTATCTTAATTTAAGTTTCCTGGATCAAGTTATCTTAAATCCCATAAGGGCCATACTTGAAGTTAAGATTTGTGACACACTAGACATAGGTGCTCACCTTGTAGGGTGGAGAGATTAAATGGTCATAATGTCTTACCATAAGTAGATTAGCAACTGGTCATTGTCAATAGATTTAAGGGTATGAGATTTCCAACATACGATAGCTGAGGATGCTGATTAATTCTGCCCAGTGCTGCAACACTTGCCATAACAACTGGTGCTAACTTGATGAAAAACAGTCAGCCTATAAGGAGAGTTTGATCATTCAACTACCATAATCTCTATTAAATCTTAAAAACATTTAATTTGGTTTGCTTCTTTACAGTGCTGTTTTAATTTATTCTTTTACAATTATCAATTACGATAGAACCCATTTTACATTTGTTAACTTAGGATTGAATTTAGTTGCACTATTACTATTGCTATAGCATTTCAAGTGACATCAATCCATGTGGAGACGATCTTGAATATTCATCACTTTATTACTTGTTGTGTACACTTGCACATTGACACCAATAACATTTGACTATAAAAATAACTAATAAATTTTTGGCGCCGTTGCCGGGGATTGATTGTTTACTTTTGAAGTGTGAAGTAAATCTTAATAGTGCTAATTTGATTTGATCCATTCTATTTATTGGCAGATCAACACTTGCATGCATAAAGACAGATATGTGGTATTCCAGTTTAATCCTGAGATTGAAAGAACAGTTAGGAGACTGCGAAGAGAGCAAAGGAATTCAAAAACTGTGTCAAGCATGAATAACTTGCAGGATGGGAAATTTGGATCCCCACGGACCTTTACAACCGATTAATATTTGAGAAGAACATAATGAACATGTTAATCAGAGGCAGCCAGGCGATAACAATATTATTTAAATGACTGGTGATAGAGACAGAGCTATTAGAGATTATTCTGTGTTAACTCCTCAAGTTGTACACCCTGGGATAATCAGACCTAAAGTAGAAGCTGCAAACTTTGAGTTGAAGCCAGTGATCTTTCAAATGTTGCAAACAGTTGGTTACTTCAATGGCTTACCAAATGAAAATCCTCATCTCCATCTTAAGTTATTCTTAGAAGTGAGTGATGCTTTCAAGATTGTTGGAGCAACACAAGATACTTTAAGATTGAGGCTTTTTCCTTATTCCTTAAGAGATCGAGCAAAAGCATGGTTAAATTCGTTACCATCTGATTTCATCACTACATGGAATGAGTTGGCTGATAAATTCCTAATGAAATATTTTCCATTGACAAAAAATGCAAAGTTACGGAATGAGATTACTTCTTTCCATCAACTTGAAGATGAGAGTTTATATGATGCTTGGGAAAGATTCAAAGAACTGCTTAGAAGGTGTCCTCATCATGGCATTCCTTGTTGTATTCAATTGGAAACTTTTTACAATGGGTTGAATCCGAGTACAAGATTAATGGTGGATGCTTCAGCAAATGGAGCCATGCTATCCAAATCTTACACGGAAGCGTATGAAATTCTGGAGAGAATTGCCAATAATAATTATCAGTGGCCATTAACTAGGCAACCAACAGCAAGAGAAACAGCAGGGATACATAACATAAATGCAATTACAGCTTTATCAGCGCAAGTAACCTCATTGACTAACATGGTAAAGGCCATGACATCTGCTCTAACAGTAGTGAAACAAGTTGCTGAACTTTCTTATGTATACTGTGGTGAAGAACATGACTTTAATAATTGTCCTGGAAATCCAGCATCAGTAAACTATGTGGGTAATTTCAATCGATAGCATTAAAACAACCCATATTAAAATATTTACAACCCTGGATGGAAACAACACCCGAATTTCTTATGGAGCAGTCATAATTGAAATGCTCTAGTATTAAACAGATAAAACAAAAGCACTCAACCTCTTGGTTTTCATCAGAAAAGTCAAGAGCAAAAACATATCAGTCAGGATCCAATCACTTCACTGGAAGCATTGATTAAAGAATACATTGCAAAGAATGAAGCAATTGTGCAAAGTCAAGCTGTATCCTTGAGGAACCTAAAAAATCAAATGGGACAACTTGCCACAGCAATGAGTAGCAAGACTCAAAGAAGTTTACCTAGCAACACAAAAGACCCTAGGAGAGAGGGCAATAATAATGTAAAGTAATTAATTTGAGATCTGGAAAGAATGTTGACATCCCAGTTGATGTGACTAACAAGGGTAAGGAATTTGAGTCTTCACAAAAACCACCTCAAGATGGAAGCATGTTACAATAACCCAACCATCGAGACACTGGTTACAGATGCCAAGCTACAGCAACTGCAGAAGGAACTCAACCAGAACATGCTGAGAAAGAAGTTGCAACACCAGTAACCAAAACCTACAACACACCAAACAAGCAGAGTGTGGTACCTCCTGAAGCTACACAACAGTTTAGACATCTACCACCTTTCCCACAGAGATTCCAGAAGTAAAAACAAGACAAGCAGTTCAGTAAATTCCTGGAAGTGTTGAATAATTACACATCAACATACCTTTTGTGGAAGCTTTTGAGCAAATGTCTAATTATGTGAAAATTCTAAAAGACATTTTGGCACGAAAAAGAAGGCTAGGAGAATTTGAAACTGTTGTTTTAACACAGGAAAGCAGTCATATGCTCCAAAGTAAGATTCATACAAAATTGAAAGATCCGGGAAGTTTTACAATACCTTGCTCTATAGGAACTAGGTACATCGGCAGAGCACTTTGTGATTTGGGAGCCAGTATTAATCTGATGTCATTGTCTGTATTTAAACAGCTTGGAGTAGGGGAATGCAGACCAACAACAGTCACTCTGCAATTAGCCGACAGATCTCATGCATATCCTGAAGGAAAAATTGAGGATGTACTGGTGAAGGTGGATAAATTCATCTTCCCAGTAGACTTCATTATACTAGACTTTGAAGCTGATAAAAGGGTACCCATTATACTTGGAAGACCTTTTCTAGCAACTGAAAAAACTCTGATAGATGTGCAGAAAGGAGAGCTCACCATGAGAGTAAATGATCAGTAAGTCACATTTAATGTACTAGAGGCTATGAAGAACCCTGATGAAGTAGAAGATTGTAACTCCCTAAGTGTCGTGGATTTTATTGTAGCATATAGAATGTACAGATGTTGCAGTAATGAAATCAACAAAGTCACCACTTTTGAGGAGGCAGAAGAGGAAGATGTTACAAATCAGATAGATTGGTTGGAAGAAAAACAATCTGATAGACACAACAGGTTTATTGAGCATTTGAATCTTTCAGCCAAGGAAGTAAAAACAACTTTACCATCTATTGAATTATCTCCTAGTCTTAAATTAAAATTGTTACATTCACATCTGAAATATGTTTATCTTGGTCACAACAACACACTCCCTGTAATCATTTCCTCTACTTTGGATGAAGGTCAAGAATAGAGTCTAGTAGATTTGCTTGAAAAATATAGAAGAGCAATTAGATGGACCATGACAGACATCAGGGGGATAAGCCCATCAATATGCATGCATAAGATCCTGTTAGAAGATTGCTACAGTAATTCAGTGGAGCACCAGAGAAGGTTGGACCCTATTATGAAAGAAAATGAATCTCTAAGTGTAAAGATTACATGCCTAGAATTAGAGAATAAAGCATTGCATGATAGAGTTGCATTATCAAATTAGAAACGTAGTACTTCTCACGAGCATCTAAAATCGTATATAGATGACTTGAAAAAGGAAAATGAGATAATCAAGAAAAAGAATATTAAACTAAGCGATGTTATTTTAAAGTTTACAAATGGACAAAAGATGTTGGATAACTTGTTTAGTTCACTAAAATATGTGTTGATAAAGGAGGCATTGGCTACAAGCCAAACTTGAAACAAAAAATTTACAAGAATTACTTTGTGAAAAGTACCTCCGTTAATGATAAAATTGTATGTCATTATTGCAATCAAAATGGTCATATGAAATATAGATGTCCAGTTAAAAGAAATGCATATGAGGGAGTCAAATGTATTTGGGTTCCAAAAGAAGAAACCATTACTAACACTCAAGGACCCAAAAAGGTTTGGGTACCTAAAACTCGAGATTTCCTCTCCAGGGCTTGAAGAAGAAGAGGAATAAATAGTGCCTAGACAATGGTTGCTCAAGGCATATGACTTGGAACCATACATGGTTCTCAAGCTTTACCAAGATTGAAAACAGTGCCGATGTTTCCTTTGGAGACAATTCAAAGGGAAAGATTCTTGGAATTAGTAGAGTCAATAAATTTTCTTCAACTCTTATTGAAAATGTATGTTTGGTTGAAAATTAAAAACACAACTTGATTAGTATTAGTCAATTATATGATAAGGCTTATAAAGTTATTTTTTATAAAATTAGATATTTTATTGAAAATGCATGTGATAGCAAAATTTTGTTTATTCGAAATAGACTTATACCATTGATATAGAATGTGTATCTACACATAATAAATGTTTTTCGGCATTGCGTGATGATAGTTGGTTATGCCATAGAAGACTAGGTCATGCAAGCCTGGATTTGATCTTAAAAATTTCGAAATATAATTTAGTAAGAGGTCTTCCTAAAATTGGTTTTCAAAACGATAGAGAGTCTGATGCATGTCAATTTGGAAACCAAGTCCAAACATCATTCCAAGACAAATTTCATATTTTTACATCAAAACATCTTCAACTCATTCACATGGATTTGTTTCGACCATCTAAATATGCTAGCCTATGTGGTAAATACTATGCTTTTGTAATTGTTGATGATTTTTCATATGAATAGTTTTGTGATGCTCAAGTAGTTCAATTAAAGGTTCACGAACTTCATAGAGGGAGGAATAAAGGAAGTACTACATAAAATAGAGGCAAAGAATCTCTATATATATTATTTAATTGTTAGATGGTCACGGTCTATCTTGTCAATTAGTTAAGAGTAAATTTGATTCTCGACTCACGAAAGAAAAAGCTTAAATGTTTAAGGAATCTGAATGAAATGTAATAGGGAAGAATAAAAAATGAAGATGTTAATGGTCCATTTACCAATAGATAATCGAAATGGGTTGGAATTGAAATAAATTTAAATTAGAATGGGTTGAAATTAGAATGGAGCATAAAGTTTTATATTTTATAAACTTTTGATATTTGAGTTTCTTACTATGAAGAACTCAAATAAAAAAAATAATCCCCTTGGTAAAAATGGTGCACCCATACTAGTTATTAACTAAATGAATATTATTAATTAACAATTAATGTCCTCTTTAGTAATCTTACGAATAGTTTTGTGATGCTCAAGTAGTTCACTTAAAGGTTCACGATCTTCATGTAGGGAGGAATAAAGGAAGTATTATATAAAATAGAGACAAAAAATCTCTATATATATTATTTAGTTGTTGGATGGTCAAGGTATGGCTTGTCAATTAGTTAAGAATAAATTTTATTCTCTACTCACTAAAGAAAAAGCTTAAATGCTTAGGGAATTTGATTGAAATTAATAGGGAAGAATAAAAAATGAAGATATTAATGGTCCATTTACCAATAGATAATCGGAATGGGTTGGAATTGAAATAAATTTAAATTGGAATGGGTTGAAATTAGAATGGAGCATAAAGTTTTATATTTTATAAACTTTTGATATTTGACTTTCTTACTATGAAGAACTCAAATAAAAAAAATAATCCCCTTGGTAAAAATGGTGCACCCATATTAATTATTAACTAAATGAATATTATTAATTAACAATTAATGTCCTCTTTAGTAATCTTACGAATAGTTTTGTGATGCTCAAGTAGTTCAATTAAAGGTTCACGATCTTCATGTAGGGAGGAATAAAGGAAGTATTATATAAAATAGAGACAAAAAATCTCTATATATATTATTTAGTTGTTGGATGGTCAAGGTATGGCTTGTCAATTAGTTAAGAATAAATTTTATTCTCTACTCACTAAAGAAAAAGCTTAAATGCTTAGGGAATTTGATTGAAATTAATAGGGAAGAATAAAAAATGAAGATATTAATGGTCCATTTACCAATAGATAATCGGAATGGGTTGGAATTGAAATAAATTTAAATTGGAATGGGTTGAAATTAGAATGGAGCATAAAGTTTTATATTTTATAAACTTTTGATATTTGACTTTCTTACTATGAAGAACTCAAATAAAAAAAATAATCCCCTTGGTAAAAATGGTGCACCCATATTAATTATTAACTAAATGAATATTATTAATTAACAATTAATGTCCTCTTTAGTAATCTTACGAATAGTTTTGTGATGCTCAAGTAGTTCAATTAAAGGTTCACGATCTTCATGTAGGGAGGAATAAAGGAAGTATTATATAAAATAGAGACAAAAAATCTCTATATATATTATTTAGTTGTTGGATGGTCAAGGTATGGCTTGTCAATTAGTTAAGAATAAATTTTATTCTCTACTCACTAAAGAAAAAGCTTAAATGCTTAGGGAATTTGATTGAAATTAATAGGGAAGAATAAAAAATGAAGATATTAATGGTCCATTTACCAATAGATAATCGGAATGGGTTGGAATTGAAATAAATTTAAATTGGAATGGGTTGAAATTAGAATGGAGCATAAAGTTTTATATTTTATAAACTTTTGATATTTGACTTTCTTACTATGAAGAACTCAAATAAAAAAAATAATCCCCTTGGTAAAAATGGTGCACCCATATTAATTATTAACTAAATGAATATTATTAATTAACAATTAATGTCCTCTTTAGTAATCTTACGAATAGTTTTGTGATGCTCAAGTAGTTCACTTAAAGGTTCACGATCTTCATGTAGGGAGGAATAAAGGAAGTATTATATAAAATAGAGACAAAAAATCTCTATATATATTATTTAGTTGTTGGATGGTCAAGGTATGGCTTGTCAATTAGTTAAGAATAAATTTTATTCTCTACTCACTAAAGAAAAAGCTTAAATGCTTAGGGAAATTTGATTGAAATTAATAGGGAAGAATAAAAAAATGAAGATGTTTATGGTCCATTTACCAATAGATAATCGGAATGGATTAGAATTAGAATTAAAATAAATTTGAATCGGAATGGGTTAAAATTAGAATGGAGGATAAAGTGTTATATTTTATAAACTTTTGATATTTGACTTTCTTCCTATAAAGAACTCAAATAAAAAAAATAATCCCTTTGGTAAAAATGGTGCACCCATATTAATTATTAACTAAATGAATATTATTAATTAACAATTAATGCCCTCTTTACTAATCTTAGGAATAGTTTTGTGATGCTCAAGTAGTTCAATTAAAGGTTCACGAAATTCATGTAGGGAGGAATAAAGGAGGTATTATATAAAATTGAGACAAAGAATCTCTATATATATTATTTAGTTGTTGGATGGTCAAGGTATGGCTTGTCAATTAGTTAAGAATAAATTTTATTCTCTACTCACTAAAGAAAAAGCTTAAATGCTTAGGGAATCTGATTGAAATTAATAGGAAAGAATAAAAAACGAAGATGTTAATGGTCCATTTACCGTTCGAAATCGGAATGTGTTGGAATTAAAATAGATTTTAATCGGAATGATTGACAAAAAAGGGGGCATAAGAATCATAATAGATTATTTACTTTTGCTGTCCAAATTGGCAACATAATGAATTGTTTTATCATTAATGTGTTTATTTTATCTTAAAATCAGAATGAATTGTTATAAGTTACTATGATTATCTTAAATGATTATTGTTATTGTTTACTATAATAATAGTGATTAATAATAATAATAATAATAATATTATTATTATTATTGTTGTTGTTGTTGTTAATAAATGAGATAAAATGAATTTTTAATTTTCACTAAAAGTACAAATATCAATTCATTTTTCATTCTCATCTCCCATCTTTCTTAAGAATGTGGTTTCCATTTTATATTCTCAAATTTGTGGGATCCACTTAAATTTTATTCTCATTTCCCCTCATTATTTTGGAAGTAACCAAATTAATGAATCTTATTCTCTCATTCATATTCTCTAGGAATGGTAAAAGCCGAGTTCGGTTTGAGTCCTAACTGGGCGGTTATTTTTGACACCCCTAATATTCTCATTCCCAATTAGTAAAGGCATTTCAGTCCTATAAAGCTTCATTTGCTCATTTTCGTTTGCTCGTTTTCATCAAACTTAAACCTCAACACAATTAATACTTGAAACGTTGATCATTGATACCTCAATTAAATTATAATTTTTTTTATCAATTCAAACATAAAACGGACGTGTCAAATTATAATTAATTCATTAATATGTTTTTTTTTTACCCTACTGGTGTTAATTTTAGAATTTTTGATGTAATTGCGTCCTTTCATTAAACTCCAAAAAATGATAAAAAATTTTATTTCAAAAAGTATAAATGTTTGTTGGATAATAACATAGCCTAATCCTTATATATAAGTAATTGCATAAGTAATAAAATTTTACTATTCAATGGTTGAATGAAATTCAATATCACCTTTTTTTTCCTTAAAAAGATAAGAGAGTGAGCAAATTTCAAATTTATTTTCTAACTCCTGATATCTTCCAAAATTCGAACTTGGTGCTCAATTAAAAAAATATTTTAGAACAACTCGGCGAGACTCCTAAGACAAATTCAATATCACTCAATAAGGAGTTGATTTAAGAATGAGAAAGACCTGAGAGGGTGGGACGTTGTTTTGGTACTAATTAGTATAACAAATAGAACTCATTACATAATCCCCTCTTAATCCATTGGCATTATAGTTTGGTGAACCAAATAAAATGGTGGCCTTTGTGCATATGCATTGCTAACTTTATTTAACCCGAGCAATCACGCAGACGCAATGAGGCCGCAGAGCGTAATTAAGGCTCGCGTGTCAGCTGATGGTGGGGGAAACAAAGTCGCGTGTATGCCACATTTAGTAATTATTTGAGCGCAAAAGAAATTCAAAAATCGAATAATTTTAACATGGTAAAAATTGTAAAAAAATTATTAACTGAAGGATCTATAAATCTTTCAATATCCAAGGAAGGACGATTTTGTCCTGCATTTTCAACCTCCTAAAGCTTCAAGCGCTAATTCGATACCTGCAAAAAGCACTCTGATACTCAAGTAAGCATTTTGTCATGGGATGAATGTTTTGCGTAACAAACTCGTGCGGCAGTTAGATAACCTTTGCCGAATGTTGTTAAGTAAGCCTTGAACTTCTCGACTAGTTAAGCCTAGAGGTTTTCGAAGAGTTAGAGAAAAGGGAGCAATGGAGCCGAATAAGAGAAATTGTATTACTCACAAGAGAGATTACAAGAGAGCTTACACGTGTTTGAGTTGCTTGCTTTAAGCTTTTTACTCAAATGCTAAATGTCATGCCCTATTTATAGGGGAGCCTTGCCAAGCTCTAAAGATTCTAGAGAATTCTACCACATGCTTAGAATTCTAGATATTTACATGAGCTAGAAATGTGTGGAATATTCTAGATATGTACAAACTCAAATGTGCTAGATTTGCCTAAAAGTTTCTAGAATCGGGCGAATCTAGCACTCTTGGCCTTGTCTTGGGCTCTTGGTGGGCAATTGGGCTAGCAACTTGGGCGGTCCGCAACAATTTGGTTCCTTAGAAAATACAAGAAAATTAAAGAAAAATATAGCCTTAATTTCATAGTGTTTTTCTCTCTCGTTCACAAGAGAGAATTAATGTCTGGATCCCTTTTAGGTAGTTCAATATTTCTATTTATAGTAACTTTCAAGTATGAGAGATCATATCATTTTGGATCTAATCTCAATTGTTCTTCATATTTTTTATTTAATCTGATCTTTCCTATTTATTTATATGTCACGTGACTCACATGCTTTTGCTTTCAAAGACTATCTTTTATCTATTTTTACTAAACACATTCGGACTCTTCACATTTGTAGTGCATTTATCGACACGCAGTGCATTGTAAGTGGCCAAAATTTTATAGTACTTACACTAACAAACAAAGATAAAATGGAATGTAAATTGTAGTGTGAGATATTGGGCTATAATTATCTACTATGATAACGCTTTCACAAATTTTTTTACTGTGAAATCTAGTATTCAGGATCGGAATGAAATAAAATTGAAATTGGAATTTTGGAAGGACTGGAGTGTTTGTATTTTGAAAACTTTTGATAGTTGATTTTCTTTCTGTAGAGAACAAGGACTCAAATAAAAAATTTCCTTTGGTAAAAAATCGTGCACCCAAAATTAATTATTAACTGAATGAATTATTAGTTAACAATTAATGTCTTCTCTAGTAAGTGTATGAATAGTTTTGTAATGCTTAAGTAGTTCAATTAAAGGTTTACGAACATTCCCTAAGGAGGAAATAAACGAAATATTATTATAAAATAGATGCAAAAATCTCCAAATTTATTATTTAATTTTTGGATGGTCAAGGTGTGGCTTGTCAATTAGTTAAGAGTAAATTTGAATCTTTACTCGCAAAAGAAAAAGCATAAATGTCTATGGAATCTAATTGAAATGTAGTAGGGAAGAATTAAAAAAGGAAGACGTTTAAGACATTTGTTGTGAAAATTTTAATATACTCCCAAGCGCACGAATCTAGAGATAGAATAGTGGTAACGAGGTCGATCCCACAAGAATTGTTATAAATTGAAAAGTCTAATTTAAATTTAAAATTAATATTAATTCTAACCTAATTGAGCAAATTGAGTTTTAAGAGAAATTAAACTAATTAAACTAAGAAAACAATTAAAGTAAATGAGATTTCAGTAAGACAAAAATTACCAAAGTTTCATAATCCGCCACTATTCAACTAATAATTATCTAATTATTAATTAATCCCCAATTTTAGAATGACAACTCGAAATCAATCTATGTCATCTCATGGATATAACAATTAAGCCCAAGTAATTAAATCTAATGTATGTTCTTTTTCTGCTTAATAGTATGACATCTAAGCATCGCATGTACATATTTTGAATAACAAAGAGTTAAAGTTTTACCAAGCACTCTATGTAAACAATTTAATGAAAGACATAGAATCAAAGATAATCATGTATAAACTTTATAGATCCAAGCATAGATTTAATCGAATATTAATCCTAACAATCAATAATGCATGACAGAATTGATAAAAAGATTTTAATAAGATCTAATTAATCATGTGAAATAAAAATCATAATCATCAAAGAACATATATAGAGAATTAAATAAATAAAAATATAATTATTTTATTAAATAGAATTTTATCCTTAACTTCAGTATAAGAAAATTAGCTAGACATACTTGAATTAGTAGCAATAAAATAAACAAAACCAGCCATGGAAATTAAATTGCTGCTGCCGCTGCTTTATTCTTCTCTCCCAGCCTTGCGTCTTCTCCTCTGGTGGCTACCTCATTCAAAAGCCAAAACTCTCTTTTTATAATGCTTAGCCACCGAATCCTCTTTTTATACTAATTAAAATCCTTTTCCAATTATAAAACAAATCTTCCAAATTAATGCCACCATAAGCTATTACTTTCCACTTTTGAAAGCCAAGTACGGGTCCCTTTAAATTGCTTTTCACATATTGCAATGCCAAGCACGTGCAAATCAATTGGAGAATTGAAATTCCTTTTAAATGCAAATTGCTCTTAGCTTCACATGCTATAAAATCTTAACTTTGCCACGGCTTCGATTGATACTCCCCGAAATTATTATTTTTTTTGCACTTTTTTATTCTTAATCTCCAATTAATTCTCTATTCAATAAAACAATTCAATTAATTAAAAATAACAAATACAATTAACTAACAAATATATAATAAAGGGTAAAATATGTATATAAATTATGTTCATCAACATTTCAGTTTCATAAAGCTTCATTTGCTCATTTTCATTAAAGTAAAACCTCAACAACATTAATACCTTATATCAGTTCATTATATTGAGCACATATCTAGTTGGAAGAAAGAGAGGAAAGGAGAGAGGGGAAGAGAAAATGAGGGGAAAATATGTTAATCTTAATCTCATTATGTTAGGGGCAAAGCTAAGAGTTGGCAAAGTTTTTTCAAAAAAAAATTTTTTTAATTTTAATTTATAAATTTGCCTGTATTAATACTTATAAAATATAAAAATAAATCTAATAATTACAGTTAATCTTTATTTTCTTCAAATGACAATTAACAAAACTCCCGAAGTATCCAACTTAATCAAATATCTAAATTCACCAAAACTTAACTGCTTGAGTCTCTCACTGGTGTTGAATGAGCAGTCTGTCACACCCGAAGTGATGCCAGCCCCTATCGTACGTTTGGCACCCGCAGGCTCAATCTCTTGCCACACCCGAAGTCTCGAAGCCGAATGCCCAATCGCTGTCTCTTGATGCTTGATGCAGTGCCTAGTATAAGTGACCTTATATTGTAAATTTTAATATATAGAATACAATACCATTTATGATAATGATGGCATAAAGAGGAAGTTGTTGATTTTGTGATTCATTTTCTTCGAATTATAAAATAATAGAATATGATAATAGATTGATAGATATTAGAATGATAATGATGGCATACAAAGTGGAAACTGCTTATTCATCTTCTTGAAATTAGAAAAGAATGATAAAATACAAAGAATGATAAATTGCAGACAATATTAATTCAGATGCGATAATAGATGAGTTTTCCTTTTCAAAGAATCGCAAGACGCAATTTCACTGATAGTATTTTTCATATTTACATTGTACTTTTATAGTTTAATGGTTAGTGTTTTTGCTTATGTAGTATACTTAATAATTTCATTTGTATAAAACAAAATTTTTGAGAAATAAATTTAATTTAAAAAAAAATCAGCCCACCCAAAAAATATTGCTACCTTCGCCACTGCATTGTTTGGTTTGACATTAAATTCATATTTTCTCTCCTTTTATTATTCCTTTTCCCGCTCCTCCTTTCCTCTTCTTTCCTTCCTTTTCCTTTTCTCCATCCAAATATGCTATAATAATATATATTTAGTTGGAAAAAAATGAAATGAGAGAAGAAGAATGGAAAGAAGAGAGGGGAGATAAAATAAGGAAAAAGGAGATGTCAATCTCGTAAAATGGCAGACGAGTCCGACAAGTTATTTTGGTGTGTTTACTTCATAGGAATGGAAATTGAGTGGAATGAGAATGAGGAATAAGAATGAGATTTCAATGTTTACTTGGCAAAAATAAATGGGAATGTGAATGTGCTGGAATGCTATTGATGTATTTACTTAACAAAATAAACGGAAATGAGGAATGGGAATGAGAATCAATTTACCAAAATACACATAGTATTAATAATTAATAAAAATAATTAATTTATCATTATTAACAATATTATCATTATTGTTGTTGTTGTTGTTGTTGTTATTAATATTATTAAATTTTATTAACTTTATTATTTTAGTTATTATTAATTATTGTTATTATTATTTTTATTAATAATAATATAATAATAATAACAACAACAATAATGATAATATTTTTAATAATGATATTTATTATTTTTATTAATTACTATTTTTATCATTATTTTTATTGTTAATAATGATAATAATAATAATAATAATTAATAATAATAACTAAAATAATAAAATTAATTGTGATTTGAATGAGGGTAATTTGGAAAATATGAAAAAAAATATAGGAATACAAAAATAAACATATTTTCTATTCTCATTCCCTTATTCTCATTCCCAACTCTTCATGGGAATCTCATTCCTTATTTTCAAATTATGTGAGACCTACACATTTTATTCTCATTCCCAAATTATATTTTGTCAAGTAAACATGGGTTTCATTCTCATTCCCTATTCTATGAAGTAAACACACCATTAATTAATTTTTTAATCCGTAGGACTTGAGAAAGAAAACAGCGCATTAGTAGAATCATAGATAAGTAAAGAAAATTGCTATTTAATTTACTTACTTGACGACGATGAAGTCCCCTGTAGGACCGGACTTGCACGTGCATGCAAGCCATCTTTGTATATAAATTGGGTAGCACTTAGCTGCTGTGGCCATCACCATTTTGGAAATACGCAGGGAAAGAAAATCCATCTTTCACAGCACACCTTCACATCACATCACCTCACCAGAGAAATGTCGTCATTTTCAGGTTCTGATAACCAGAATGCTGAGATACGCCGGGAAAGACTACCCAGTGTCCGAGAAAAGAATTTCGATATGGATTCTCTTTACGAGGCTGCAGTAGAAGGCCATGTCGATAAATTCCAAGAACACAAAGATGGCCTTGACCAAATATTGACACCAAAGGAGAACACAATCCTCCATATCCACATCACAGCCCTACCTAATAAAACAATGAAGCCCAATAACAAGGCAAACAGCCTTTGGAGGATGATCAGTACTTTTAAAAAGCAATCATCGTCGGATGATCGGGAAGTAATCCGAGGAGAAAATTTTGTGAGAGTTATTTTAGAAATGTGTCCTATTCTATTACTGAAGGCCAACACCAAAGGGGAAACTCTGCTGCACATCGCGGCCAGGCACGGGCATGCTGATATAGTGAAGGATCTAATTGCCGAGTGCAAAAAACCCCACCAGAACGACCCCGAGAAAGGTGTTGAAGCCGCGAGGCTGATGCTGTGGACGGCGAATGAAGCCAAAGACACAGCCTTGCACGAGGCGGTGCGTTACAATCAAGTTGATGTGGTGAAGATGCTAACCAAAGAAGACCCTAGTTTACCATATGATGCCAATAATGCCGGGGAGACCCCACTGTACCTGGCTGGGGAGAGGGGTTACATAAATGTTGTGGAAGCTTTTATATCGACTTGCAAATCACCAGCTAACCTTGGACCAATGGGAAGAACGGCTTTGCACACAGCAGCACTTTGCGAAGATACGGGTAAAAGCTGCTGTTATTTGATTGATTGTCAACCTTTTCTGTTTTAAACATTTCTCATTTTGAACATACAAGAATCAAAATAAATTATGCTTGTCAACTTTAGGTGCCGGATTAAAATCTGGGAGCAGTTTTCAACGTTGTAAACTTATTCTACACCTTAATTCCGATTGAAAAATTTTACTGTGGTATTCTAATTCAACCAAATATATTATGCAAAATTAATTTGAACAAAGATTTGGTCACTCTGTATCATTTTCCAATTTAATTTTTGTTTGTTTTCTTTTATGTAGAAATGACAAAAGTGTTATTATCTAGTAAAGGAACTCTGACCAGCAAACCAGATCAGCAAGGGTGGCTTCCACTTCACGTGGCTGCATACTTGGGAAATCATTACGTGGTGAAGGAATTACTCAAGGCCGATAAATCAGCAGCCTACAAAGCTAACAATGAGGGAAAGACACCTCTTCATCTTGCAGCCCTTATGGGCAGACTAAATACAATGCAAGAGCTAATACGGAGTTGCCCAAGTTCTTGTGAACTGGTCGATGACAGAGGGTGGAATGTTTTTCACTTTGCCCTGCATAGCGGAAGTAGAAGGACAATCGAATTACTTTTAAAAAGCCCGTCGCTTGGAAACCTTGTAAACGAGAAAAATGATGACGGATACACACCTCTCCTAGAACACGCTGTTTCTGGTTCTTTTATACAGTCTTTCGTTTGTCACCCGAAAGTGGACAGGCTCGCATTCGATCATCACAACTGTAGCGCTGAAGACATAATCCGTTCGAACAAGGTGCTTTTTGGGCCGAACAAGGTAAGACAGACAACATAATAATCTATATTTTTAATTTTTGTGTCCTTATTTGTTATTTTTACTCACCGACTCCAGAATTAGGAAATTGATTGTTTACTGTTCATAACAATTGTTTCAAAATGTACAACATATATTGTTGCAGAAAAATTTTTTGTGGTGCTTGAATAGACTTAACCGTTTCCGGTGCCGGCGACATATAGTCTTTGGAAATGGGGAAAGAAAGGAACAATTTAGTAATACTAGTATTGAAGACAAGAAGAACAATGACAGAAAAGAAAAGTCGTCGTCAAAAGACGAGGAGTTGACGCAATATGTCAACAAAGCCAAGGAATCCCAGCTAGTAGTGGCAGCACTTATAGCAACTGTTACATTCACAGCAGGGATTACCATGCCTGGTGGTTACATTAATGAAATTGGTCCAGATCAGGGTGCCGCAGTTCTAACAAAAAGCAGTTCTTTCCAAGCGTTTGTTATATTCAATTCGGTAGCCATGATTTTGTCCACAATTGCCGTTTTCATCCACCTTAAACTGTCATTGCTAGAGGACAAGGTTTTGGAGTATAATCTATGGAAAATTAGCCGAGGAATGACTAAGTTAGCCTTGTTTTTTATGGTTTTCGCTTTTCTTACAGGCACATATTCAGTGCTTCATAGTGCCAAAGTACTTGCAGTTATCGTTTCCATCATCACTGGCGGCTCCATCGTCTGGTGGTACCATTATACCATACCTTTCAAGTTAATAAAGAAAATGATGAGCATCGTGGTCCGCAGGCTACAAGAAACTAGGGAGGAGTTTCAACGAATTTCCATTTATGTATTTCAATTGTTGGGAAAATATGATCATTAAAAGCATATGTGTTTATTTAATTGTAATCAATAATTTTTTTGATTAATAAAATAAGTGAGGTATTTTATTCAAGTATCTTAGTTGCATTAATATTTTGAGTAAACTTCATTTAATCATATTATATATATTTATGTGATCACCATGTGAATTCATATAAGACATAAATACAATTTATCTTATGATTAAATAAATTAAGTTCAAAATTGATAAATAAAGTTAGACACTTTATTTAAGTATAGACTGTAATAAATTCATTGAATGATTTATCTTAATCACGTATGAATTTATTGATGTAGTACGACTACATTCAACAAGATGACATATGAGATTTAATTAACTTTGTAATAACTATCAGACTTATTAAATATCATAGGCATTGATATTATTGTAATCTTAATCTTGAGTTAGTTATAATTTCATGATTGTAATTATTATTCCATTTGAGTTACCAATGGGCATGACACACACTTGTAGTCAAGATTACCCGGTATCTTGGTGGGAGCAATTATGAGTATTGAAGTTATAGATTAACAATATATAATTTATACAACACATCTCTTGATGGGTTTTCGGCACTTGATCATAGAATTCTCTGGGTAGAGTGTGTCAACATCTTTAGTATGTTGAAAATGATCATTAGAGAAAACAAGTAAGTATCAAGAAACAAGATATAATTAAATTGATTGGATAGTTGAGATATTGATTTAATTAACGATGTGGTACGAAGGATTATACAGTAAAGAAATCAATGTGACATGGGTCGAATTATTATTCGAGAACACTATCCTAAATAGCATACAATTATGGAGGTTAGTTCCAATCTTTTAGGGGATTAGATTTGGAATTAAATCATTGGGCTAGTTTAATTACAAGCCTAATTATTGTTACCACTATTGTATGTACCCATATGATCCCCGGGTTAGCTCATTTAATTTACTGTGCCGTGTTGTGCAAATTTTATTGAACTCGCAAGTGTACGAATCTATTATAGAATAGATCAACGGTGACGAGTGTCGATCCCACGAGGAGGTGGATTTTAATTGCTTGTAAAGTTAATTTTCTAAGTTGATGGTTGAATTTTTTGTGTAAGTGATTTAAATTATCTTAAAATTTAAATTAGAATGACGAGAATAAATTAAAGTGAAAACTTTTAAAATGAAGCACTTTGTTCTCTAAATTTGCACTCAACATGCACTATGGGCTTAATATTCCTTATTAGTGTCAATTAAATCATGAGAGGAGTTTCCACTTCTCGCAAACCTCACTCAAATAAACATAGTGCTAAATACTTATCATACCAAATAATAATAACCTTACACTAGAGAGATGGTTATACTAGCATAATATCTAGACAAGATTATTATCATCTGTCAACGAAAAGTCAAAACATCAATATAAATCAGAGTGGAAGAGAAAGTAAATTTACCAAATTAAGCCTATAGAACATATTGAGACTTCACCTTCAACCCAAACTTGAAAGAAAATTAGCTACTCATAATTGAACTAGGGGTAAAATATAAATTTATTAAAATACGTAGAGAATACAAGATAGAGAATGAATTATAGAAAATAGAGCTCAAAAATCAATTCAGGGTTGCCAAATTAGGGGAGGGGAGCCCCCTATTTATAGATACAATGTGTAAATTATGGCTATTGAATTAAAACAATTTGAACACTCAAGATTGTGACACGTGGCAAGTTATGATTGGATAGAACACATCATCAAGATTGTCATTCCGTGTATATGCATGTACCGTATGCACATTTTTCGGTCCACTAACATACTGCCACGTCACCAGTCAACGCCACATCAGTATTTTAGTCTAATTGGATCATGACACACTATCGATCAATGCCACATCATCAGTCAACACCACATAAGCAATCCATGTCACATCATTCGTCCAATCGAATGCTGCCACGTCATCGGTCAGTGCCACATCATCTTTCCATATATGTGAACAATGTCGTTTATCCTTTTATACTCCTATTAAGTTTTCGATTGTCCTGAGTCCAAAATTGTTGTCTGTTTTTCTATCTGATATCTCGTTCATTGTGAAATAACCATGATGCCCCTAAAATACATAAAATACTTAATTATAATAAAACACACATAATTAAATCACAAGGGACTTAAATACATTAAAGTAGGAATGTTAGTAAGAGTTGGAGTGTAAAATAACGATTTTCTCCTTTATAAATATACATTTTCTAGCACTCAACACACTCCTCAACCAGCTTGTTGCTAATCCCTATCTAATTAAGCGAAAATAAAATTTAAACCCAAAATGAATTTATTTTTTAAACAGTCGTGTTTATTTAATCAGACTAATAATAGCAATATAATAAAAGTATAAGCATTATCTCCATCCTAAAGAAATATCACCCCTACATCAACCTTCCACATGAATCAGTCTAGTAGAATTTGTCACAACTACAGTAATCAAGCCACTTTCAAGAATGACATGTCAAAAGCCAAAATCTCACCAGTAGTAGTGACAATCTCACAAAGAAATTAAACCCAATAAAAATAGTCACTCAATTGAATTGTAAATTAAGAGAAAATAATAAAGAAGTAATATCACACACTCTCACCAAGATGAAAGAAATATGCCCACATCTTAGAAATAATACGATCTTAAGTCAACCAAAATGTTGGTCAAACCAATGTTATTCATTTTTTATGCATCACTACATCTTTTTAACTCATGTAACTAGCTTTTACTTCATACTATAGTTCCCTAAAATCAAGAAGTACTTTTATTATGACGTAACGTAGGCTAGGGATATGGCTAACAAAGGAGGGGAAATAGGGAAAACAAAATATATGTTTAAAAAAAAGTAGAGATCTTTCAGAGATACAAGGTACATTTTGTTTATTTATTATTATAATTTTTTAACTAATTTTTTTTGTATGGCACAATTTTACTGAACAAAATAACTACTTACATTTTTCTCAAACATAAATAGGTGATGTAACTTGTACGACATTGGGTAATATTCCAAATTGAAGTGGGTCAAGATGATAAGTTGACAAGGAAAAGTATATAATTATTTTTATATATATATAAAAGGTTCAAAAGCGTTAACTATAGATATTTCACAAAAGGGATGGCCAGAAAGGCTCAAACGGGTCAAAGATAGTCTTTCCACCGTCTTTTGGGGCTCTAAATAACCTTCCATATTTACTAGTTAAATGGACTTTCAGATGTAGCAACACGCATTTTGTTTAAAGGGTTGATTCAAAGGAAATCTAGAAATCATGTATAAAATAATAAATTGTTATGTTGTATGAAGAATGGACAAAAATAGTTACTCTTCAAGAAAAATGACAGGCTCAAAAACTCACTTGGAATTTATTCTGACATGTGCATTCCTTCAAGTAACTCATATTCATCTCCGATATCAACATGTAGAGTAGCAAACATGATGTAACATAACTCAAGACCAAAAATAATACAAATACTAAAATTTGAAAGTCATCATGTCATCCAATGTTAAAAGATCATACAAATTTTTTTTTTAACTTTCAAACTCAGAAGATGCATTTGTAGAGTCACTACACTCTATATTCAGCCATCTTCGACTCAAAAATTTGGCCGCGATTAGTCTCTACAACAAAAATCAATAAAAACTTCATCATGATTGAGACACAGGGATGGCTTTAGGTATAGGCGAACAAGGCAGTCGCCTAAGGCCTCATATTTTAAAAATGTCTCATTTTTTGAGTATTTCCTTAATAATTCTCTAATTAATAATTTTTTAATACGTATTTTAAGAAATTAAGAGTTATTTTTGATAAAAAAATTCTATTTTTGGAAACCTTAATTTTAAAGAAATATAATTAATAATATTATTTAACCATTAGTTGATTCATTATTATTATTTCCAAAAAATTATTTACCTTTTTAATTATTCAATGTTAGAATCTTTGATTTTTAGTATTTCTTTTAATTTCTATTAAAAACCTTATAATCTCAAGAATTAGTAAATGAAAAAAATTTCTTGTTCTTTTCTCTACAAAGAAAATTATTATATTCATTGGTTCATGTAAAATAATTAGTTTCTTAAAATATAAAGTCCATTTTTGTTTTTGAACATCATTTCATCATTTTAAAATTTTGTACTCTATCATTTTAAATATTCTATTTAAAAAAAATATTGGTTTTATTTATTTGTCTGTTTTTTTTATTTAACGATTTTAATGGAATAAAAAATTATATCTTCTTGACTATTTTTTAGGTTTTATTTTTAAAATTTTTTTATCTTTTTTTATTATTATTGAAATTTAAAAATTAAAGATGAAATAAATTTTAATTCTTTTTATATGTATTTAAGTATTGAAATTGCAAAATAAATAGAGGCCTCATAAAAAAATTTCGCCTAAGGCCCCTCAGACTCTAAAGCCGGCCCTGTTGAGACATTCTACAATTATCAATTATTCCCCCCCTAACCAAAATGAAACATTGTCCTCAATATTTTAAAAGAAATAAGTAGAGTTTAGAAGGTATCACATGGGTGCTGCAACACAGAAGAAAATATTTACAAGTGGAGAGTTAAATCTAATTTGCACTTTGATAACTCTAAGAAATGAGAGTTATCATTGCACTTTTAGGCTTAAATCAAGATTATTTGGAGAATAAATAATGTGTTTTATTACATTTTAATGATGGTTTGCATCAACATCTATCTTAACTTAATTTTAAATAAAATTTGTTTGATTTCGAATAATTGTGTGCTTAAAACATGTGCTTAATTATAGATAAATGGAAACCTGAACTTCATGGAAAAGATGTTGTGGCAATGTGCTGACAAAAAGGACAAAAGAACATGGTTGTAGAAGACTTGAAGTAAATCTAGAATAATGCAGATGCTGTAGCAACTATTACTATAGCAATCCTGGAGCATTTATAGAAAAGATTTCACGCGAGCCACTTAACAGATTTTGAATATGCAGTTTCCTAATCTGAAAAAAAAAAATACACGCCCTAAGCTTCCATTTACTTTAATTTGCGACTATAAAAGAAGCACACATGCAAAAGAAAGAGAGTCGTTATTAAAAAGTAAAAACTGAAAGAAAAGTAAGAAAGAAACGGAATTCAAGAGAAAGAAGCAGGCCAGCTCCAGTGACAATTCTACATATAGTAATTGGGAGTCAACTTGTCTCATTCTTGTCTTGTTTCTTACTTGTTTTTTAAGCATGAAGATGTACTCGATGGTTAAGACGTTATTGTTTATCTTTCTTTCGCAACCTATGAACTAATTTCACTTGTAGTTAGTGAAAAATAAACTTAATGGTTCCTTAACTGATTATATATGTTGCTGCATATTTGCTATAGCATTTTACTTTGATAGTATTTATTCATAACCATTATTTCGGCTAACCACCCATTTAATGATAGAAGTTAAAAAAGAGTCACAAAATGTCTCTCTTAATAGAACATATTAGAGCAATACTTGATCTTAAATTAAGTTGCCTGGGTTAAGTTAACTTAAGTTCAAAAAGGACCATGCTTGATTTAAGATTGGTGATGAACTAAAGATAGGAATTCACCTTGTAGGATAAAGAGAATCTAGATGTATAATGTTATATCTTATGTTGGCATAACAATTGGTCATTGTTAGGTTGCATAAAGATATAAGACATCCAACATGTGACAACTGAGGATAAATAAGGTTTCTACCCAGTGCTATAGAAAATGTTGCAGCAACTGAACTTAGCATGAGAAAAACAGTCAAAACCATTAAGTGAGTTTGATCATTCAACTACTCCATCTCATATAGACTTTTTCCTTGTGATTGAAGTGAGCATTTTATTTATTGAATCTTTGTTATTTACATTTTTTTCTTCTTTAATTATTAATCTATAGTAATTGTTTTATTTTAACTTAGCACATAGGTTGCATTATTGAGATTGCTATAGCAATTCCTATAACATCAATCCCTATGAAAACGATCTTAAATACTCATCACTATATTACTTATTGTGTACACTTGCACATCGACACCAATAACAATTAAATTAGAAAAATCACAACACATTTCTTACTGCGGCTACTGCTACCATCATTAATTGGCCAGTCCAATACAAAAGTCCTGGGATCTGGATCTGATCTATAAGCTTATAACAAATCAAGTAGCTCATTAGCAGTTCGAGCACAAATAAAAAAAATTTTCGCTGTGAAAAGAATGAAAATGTTTTTTATTGCATGGTTAAGAAATGCGATAAAGTCATTATAAAAGTTATTGACATTTAACAAATCGATGAGTTTCTGATGAATGTTCAGATGGGCCCAAGATGCTAATGTGATTAGTGCCTCTAGAGTTGCAAGATCTCCTAGTAAGAAAATAAAAGCATTAGCATGATTTAGTATTTCAGTTATTCTCTCTTGCATACCTAAGACTCTCCAGTTGGTGAGTCAGACTAATAGCCCAAAGATTTTAGAGTTCTTGGGATGATGCTTAACACTTGACTCCCTCTGATATAAGCAGCTTCTAAAACCAGTTTTGATAACCATTGGTCACCTCCTCCATATACCAAATGCTTCGATCAAGATCTATGATTGCCTCAACGAACTCTTTATATTTGTCGTAGTTAAACCCAGAGACCACACAGATGTTCTTGAATTATTTATTGTAAGTAGTTGCCATTGAGATACTTCTCAAAAACGATTTATAAATGCTTAAAAAATCATATTTAAGGATTTTGGTGACAATGGTTCATAGCTGTGTATGAGGTATCATGTTTATGTCAATTAACGTGTAAAGCAAATGGCTCAAGAGTAAAAAAGGAAATAGTAAAAAAAACAATGATAAAATAAGATTATTAGAGACAAGAATGCAAATGATAAAAAAAACTGTGAAATAAAAGGATATTTACAGGTAGTTGTGACTGTGGCTCACATCTTCCTCTGGTTTTACGTCGAGAAACGGTTTGAACGCCCTCTATGGGTCGATGATAGGCTTCCCATTCAGTTTTCTTATAAACTGGCAAATAAGGTCGTTTATAGTCAGATTCCTGACACTATATCATCCACATTATTTCTGGAATAATGGTCATAACTGGAGAATTATTCTTTGTACGTATCCATTGGGATGTGTTTTAAGAGACAAAAGGATATCATCCAATGACTCTTTATTCAAGCCATCCCTAATGAATTGAATTTTGTCTTCCATATAATCAGACATCATTCCTAAAGAACATAGATTTTTATCGCGTCTCATTCTGGCACACTTATGACAAGCAACAGAAAGTTTTCGAGCTCTTCATTTTCTTGAGTAATTTCTTTTACCATAACCAGGCATTTATGCAATAAATTTAGGAGGCCACTCACCTACCAAATGTATTTTGGCCTCGATTAACCATCGGATGTCAACAAGGATGTTATTCCTCATAAGCAATCATATACGTTCAGACCGAGCTTTATAGATTATAAGGAGGGCATTATTAGGAAGTGAAGGAAATCGATTATGAAGCTTTGCTAAAATCGCGTTTTTGTCTATACTTTCGTCTCAGAATATCGATTATTATTGAAGCCTGAAGTAACCGACTTTGATTATCATGGAGTACCGTTATCCGACACTTAACCGAGGTGACAAACTAAAGCACACAAAGAAACTTAATTTCACAATCGTCCTCTTATTGAATTTAGCTCAAGTTCAAATTGAATGTCGTAGATACCTCCATTAATTTCTCTAAGTCGTCTTTCAAAAGCCTCAACACGGGATACTAACTTTGGTGATCGTAGATCCCAAATATGATGTATTTTACAAAATCGTATCTGGCCTCTTAGATGAGATTGTACACATTGAAGTTATCTAAGAAGGTTCAAGAGGATTTGTCTAGTTAAAATACACATGATTAAAAGTGAAAAGAAAACTTAATGGTTAAACAAACACACTTATACAAAAATAATTTCAATTAGCAAAAGAATAGTAAAAAGACAGAAAAGAAAAAATTAAATCACCGAAAATAAAGAAAAAAATCTCAGTTCAAATTTGTTGGGTCACTTAAATCTATTTCGGTGTCCTCTCCATGTGGTTGGTACTCTAGATATGACTTTAATCTTTAACCATTAACTTTAAAGGTGACATCATTCTTTAGATTCTTAATTTCAACTGCTCCATGTGGAAAAACATTGTGAATAATAAAGGGGTCAGACCATCGAGAGCATAACTTACCTAGGAATAGGTGTAAACGAGAATTGAATAAAAATATTTTCTGACCTGGGGTGAAAGATTTTCTCATAATTTACTTGTCATGAAAGACTTTCATTCACTGCTTGTAAATCTTGGCATTTTTGTATGTATTATTGTGAATTCCTTCAAGTTCTGCTAGCTGAATCTCCTTTCTAAGCTAGCTTGCTGCATGTCAAAGTTGAATTTCTTGTTGGCCCAGTACGCACAATGCCCAAGTTCCACACGTAAGTGGCAAGTTTTACTATACACTAGCATATAGGGTGACATCCCAATCGGGGTCTTGAAAATCGTTCTATATGCCCATAATGTATCATCGAGTCTTAATTACCAATCTTTTTTGTCTCGCCTCACCGTCTTTTCTAATATGTGCTTTATTTCTTGATTAGAGATCTCAACTTGGCCAATGATTTGTGAATGATATGGGATTGCCACTTTGTGAGTGATGGAATACTTTGTCAAAAGAGTTTTGAATGATTTGTTACAAAAGTTGGCAGCATCACTGATTATTGCTTGAGAGAATCCAAAACATAAAACAATGTTGCTTTTCAAATACCCTATCACCACCTTATGATCATTGGTTCTACATGACATTACTTCTACTCATTTTGATACATAGTCAATAACAAGCAATATGTATTGATGACCAAAAGAATGGGGAAAGGGTCCCATGAAGTCGATACCACATACATAAAAAATCTCAACCACTAAAATTGGGTTTAGTGGTATTATATTTCTTCTTGTAACGCTCCTCATTTGTTGACACCTATCACATAAAGAGTAAAAAATGTAAGCATCTCGAAACACAGTTGGCCAATAGAAACCACATTGTAAAACTTTAGCAACTGTGTTCTTAGCGTTGAAATGTCTTCTACAAGCTTGTTATGGTAGAATAAAATGATATTTTGAAATTCACTTTTTGGGATACATCGTATAACAATTTGATCTGCACAATACTTGAACAGATAGGAGTCATCGAAATTCTTTATTTTCACAAAAAAAAAAGGTTTTGTCCTGCTTAGTCCAATGCTCCGGAAGTTGACATGTAACAAGATAGTGAACTATATCAGCATACCATAGAAATACGTCTACATTCATCAATTGTTCATCTGGAAATTATTCATTCAATGGTAATGATTTTAAAATTGTGTCAAAATTGAGACAAGAGAGATGGTATGCCACAACATTTTTTGTGCTTTTCTTATCTTTAAATTCAAAATCAAATTCTTGCAAAAGTAACACCCAACGAATTAGTCTAACTTTTGTATCTTTCTTTGTGAAAAGATATTTTAGAATAACATGATCTGTGAACACAATTATTTTAAACCATTGAATAGTTCAACTGTGCATCATTCAATGTCATACTAGCTTAGTAAATGACATGGGGAATTCGATGAGCTCTTTGTTCTAATACTGTTCCTACTGCATAATAAGATGCATCACACATGAGGTCAAATGGTAAGTTCCAGTTTGGGGGCTAAATAATGAGGGATTATGTCAACAACTGTTTTAGTTTTTCAAATACCATAAGATATGAATCATCAAAAACAAAATGTACATCCTTAGCAAGTAGATTGCATAAGGATATAGAAATTTTGTTAAAATCTTTAATGAAACGTCTATAAAAAGATGCATCACACATGAGCTCAAATGGTAAGTTCCAGTTTGGGGCCTGAATGATGAGTGCTTATGTCAACAACTGTTTTAGTTTTTCAAATACCATAAGATATGAATCATCAAAAACAAAATGTACATCCTTAGCAAGTAGATTACATAAGAATCTAGAAAGTTTGTTAAAATTTTTAATAAAACGTCTATAAAAACCAGCATGTTTAAGTAAAGATCTTAATTCCCTGATTGTTTTAGGTGGAGGAAGATTGGAAATGTGATCCACTTTGACTTTATCAACCTCAATACATTTGCTCGAAATGATGTAACCAAGAACAATACCTTATTTTATCATAAAATGACACTTCTCCTAATTTAAGATCAAATTCTTCTCTACACATCTCTACAAAATTAGTGTTAGATGATGTAAACATTGATCAAATGAATCACCAAAGACAGAAAAGTCATCCATAAAGACTTCAAATAATCATTCAATTATATTAGAAAAAATGCTTAACATACATCGTTGAAATGTAGAAGGTGCATTACATAATCCAAATGGCATCCTCATATATGTAAAAGTGTCAAAAGGACAAGTGAAAGTGATCTTCTCTTGATCTTTTGGTGCTATGAGAATTTGATTATATCCTGAGTATCCATCTAGAAAGCAATAAAATTCACGACCTGCTAATTTATCAAGCATTTGATTGATAAATGGTAAAAGAAAATGGCTTTTACGTGAGACAGAATTCAACTTTCTATAATCAATGCATACGCGTCACCCTGTAATCACTCTAGTGGGTATCAATTCATTATCAGCATTGGTAACTACTGTGACTCTTGACTTTTTGGGGACAATTTGCACAGGATTGGCTCATGAACTATCAAAAATAGGGTAAACGATACATGCGTCTTATAGTTTAAGTACTTCAGTTCTAACAACTTCTTTCATGTTATGGTTCAACCGACATTGCATTTCCATGGTAGGTTTAGCATTTTCATCAAGGTGAATGTAATGCATGCATTCTCCTAAGTTTATACATTTTATGTCAGCTATGGTCCATATAAATGCTCGTTTGTGCTCTTTTAAAACTTCCAACAACTTATCTTTCGTTTATCATTTATGGATAATGAAATAATTACTGGCAAAGTACTTTCTTCTCCCAAGAATACATATTCCAAAGTGTTGGGTAATGGTTTAAGCTCGAGTTTTGGTGGTGATTCTGATGATGGGCTGAGTTTCTTCTCTGATGGTGCTAGTTATTCAACTCTTGACTTCCATTTATTAGTGTCCATAGATGGTACTTAATCAAGTAAGACGTTGATCTCATCGACTGATCTGTCAATATCAAAATCCAAATCAAAGTAAGTTAAACAGATTTGTAAAGAGTCATCACTAAGGTTTGAAAGAAAAGTATTATAAACTCTATTAAATTCACATTAATAATTTCATCATCTGCATTGTAAGGTTATTTGGCAATGTTGAAGATATTTAGCTCCATAGTCATATTGCCAAAGGACAACTTCATATTTTCAGTCATGTACTGAATGTGAATATCAACAGTTGACAAGAAATGTCGGCCTAGGATAATGAGGATGTGCTTTCTTGAATTTTGGACTGGTTGAGTGTCAATTACAATAAAATCAATAGGAAAATAAAACTTATCTACATGGATAAGCACATCCTCCACAATATCACGAGGTATTTTTATAAATCGATCTGCAAGCTATAACACCACTGAAGTTGGGTGTAATTCTCCCAGTCCAAGTTTTACAAAAACTACGGCAACAAATTTACACTGGCTCTTAAGTCTAACAAAACATTCTCAATTGTGTGGTTCCATATACTACATGAGATAGTGGGGGAGCTTGGGTCTTTGTATTTTAGAGGAATTTTGTGTTGGAGTATAAAACTAACATTTTCTGTAAAAAAAAAAAGTCTTCTTTTGAACATGAATGTTTCTCTTTTTAGTACAAAAGTCTTTAAGAAACTTGGCATAAGATGACACTTGTTTTATAACGTCAAGTAAAGGGATGTTAACACTTACCTATTTAAAGATTTTAAAAATCTCACCTATGAATTTTTCCTTATTTGCCTTAGCTAACCTCTGGGGAAATGGAGATTTAGGGACGTATTATCATGGATTGGTTTCTTTTTTCTCCTCTGATGATGAGCCTTCAGCATTTATAGGTACAATTTGGGTTGTTTTTCTCCCCGGCATCTCCATTTTGTTGTCAACTTATTTTTTTTTCGTAAGGTCGTGACAGCTTTGACCTCTCTATGCTGTTGTGGTGAATTGGTACTTGCTTCATTCACTCCTTTAGGATTAGGCACTAGTTGACTTGGGAATTTGCCTTTCTTAATAGTCATTGCCAAGGTTTGAATTGAAGAGGCGAGTTGTCCCACCATCTTTTCATGGTTTGAAACTAATTGGGTTTGTGAGTTGAAGTCTGCTCTCATCTCATTTCGTAGTTCATCAATGGTGCGGTTTTGTTTGCTCAATCGTAGAGTGAGTAAGATTCTTGAAATTCTAGAATGCATCCTCTCATAGTCTAGGTTGAGAGTAGTTCGGGTTTTGATTGTATAGTTTAAATGGTGGTTGAGAGGCTTAAGAAACTTGATGAATTGATTGCATTGGTGGAGCTGGAGCTGCTGGTCCATTTTGTTGGAACCCTTGAGACTATGAAAAATTAGGATGGTCTCTCCATCTATGATTATATGTGTTAGAGTAATGGTTGTAGTTTGATGTCTTTCTCATTACACTAATGGCATTGGCTTGATATGGGTATGAGCCATGGTCATATGGCTCTTTAATTTCCAAACTTGACTCGCCAATGTGAACCTCATTCACTCCCTTAATTCTTTTAATATTCTTGCGTGATCGACTCCATTGTTGGGAGTTACCCACTCGTCACTAGAAGAAATCTCAAATCTCTTATGCACTTTTTGACATTAGCTCTCCTGTATTTGTTGCCATTAGCCATTTTTGCACATGCGGTAATAATCTCTCCAAAAAAGTATTGGCATTGATATCATTTCTTGTACCTATGATGTGGACACTTCAAGAGTAGCCCATTAAATCGCTCATATGCTTCGAAAAAATACTTTTCTCTCTAGGTAAACTCTGAAATTTCCCTACGAATAGCATTAAATTTATGTATTGGGAAGTATTTATTCAAAAATTTTGTTACCATTTGTTCATATAATGTAATGCTATTAGCAGGTAATGTATTGAACTATGAACGAGCTATATCCTTTAAAGAAAATGAGAATAATCTAAGTTTAACATTATCATTTAAAAAATTCTCATATTTAAAAGTTTCACAAACAGCATAAAATCATTTAGATGATTATAGGAGTCTTCATTTTCTAGGCCATAGAATGTTTGGAGACAAGTTAGCACACTGGTTTTAACTCAAAACTCCTAACAGCTACATTTGGGTATCTTATGCATGATGTGCTCAAGTTAGCTAAGAAACTAAAGTAGTCCTTAAATGGCCTCTCATGTGGTGCTGGTTGTTGTTGTTGCAAATCCATTTCAATTTTAACTTTAATTGCAACATGTTTGTCTGTGCGAAGTGTTTTTTTTAGTTCAAAATCTATAGGCTCAAGATTAGGCAATTGTGACCTTCGACTATGCATGCAAAGAGCACAAAAAAATGAGAACAAAACTAATAAAAATAAGGGTAATTTGTAACCAACCCCCAAATAAATTGACATTTTGCACAGCGTCCCCAACAAATTTGACTTGTTGCACTGCGCACCCAAAAAAATTGACATTTTGCACCTCGCCCCCAATTCTGTTATTTTCTCAGTTAAGTTTAACGGTGGAGGGGTAAAATTGGAAGTTTATTCCTTAAATTAATTTTAATGGGAATTCTCTTTATTGCAATTAAAATAAAAATCTTTAAAAAATTAAAGGAAAATAATAGTGGTGACAAATGTACATGTAACAAGAATTTTTTTATTAAAATTGAAATAAAAATCTTTAAAAAATTAAAGAAAAAATAATAGTGGTGACATTGTACGTGTAACAAGAAATTTCTTTATTGCAATTAAAATAAAAATCTTTAAAAAATTAAAGGAAAATAATAGTGGTGACAAATGTACATGTAACAAGAATTTTTTTATTAAAATTGAAATAAAAATCTTTAAAAAATTAAAGAAAAAATAATAGTGGTGACATTGTACGTGTAACAAGAAATTTTTTTATTACAATTAAAATAAAAATCTTTAAAAAAAATTAAAGGAAAATAATAGTGGTGACAAATGTACATGTAACAAGAATTTTTTTAATTAAAATTGAAAAAAAAATCTTTAAAAAATTAAAGGAAAAATAATAGTGGTGACAATGAACATGTTAGAAGAATTTTTTTTTATTGCAATTGAAAAAAACCTTAAAAAAATTAAATGAGCTAAAAATTTTGTTTTTTTATATAGAGGGGCATTTTTGTCATTCAATCAAAAGTTAGACGGAGCCGTTAGAAATAACTGAAAAAGTAACGGAATTGGGGGCGTGGTGCAAAATGTCAATTTTTTTGGGTGCGCAGTGCAACAAGTCAAATTTGTTGGGGACGCGGTGCAAAATGTCAATTTATTTGGGGGTAGGTTGCAAATTTCCCTAAAAATAAAGAAGAATGAGAGATTATGATAATAACCTTATCACGATGTTACAATCTCACGATGAAAACACACTCAAGGGTAAAAAAAAAGTTAAATAAATTAATAGGTGGTTAAACCGGCCAAATTAACAAGATAAATGAAAAATTACAAAGAAAAATAATATGAAAATTAAATTATAGAAATTTAAAGAAATACTTATCTCAAAATACAGATTCGCTTTCTTCTTCTTTTTTTTTTCAATATATAGACAATATTATTACTATCTGTCAATAAAAAGTCAAAACATCCACATAAATCAAAGGGGAAAAGAAAGTAAATTTATCAAATTTAGCCCATAGAACATGTTGAGACTTCATCTTCAACGCAAGCTTGAAAGAAAATTAGCTACTCATAATTGAATCATGGGTAAAATGAAAATTTATTAAAATACGTAGAAAATACAAGATAGAGAAGGAATTATAAAAAAATACAGCTCAAAAATAAAATCAGGGTTGCCAAATTAAGGGGAGCCCCTTATTTATAGATACAATATGTAAATCATGACTATCGGATTAAAACAATGTAGACGCTCAGGATTGCGACACGTGGCAAGTTCTGATTGGATAGAACACATCATCAGGGCTGTCATTCCATATATATGCATGTACCGTATGCACGCTTTTCGGTGTACTAACATACTGCCGCGTCATCGGTCAACTAGCATTTTAGTCTAATAGGAGCATGACACATCATCGGTCATTGTCACATCATCCGTCAACGCCACATAAGCAGTCAATGCCACATTATTCGTCCAATTAAATAATGTCACATCATCAGTCAGCGCCACATCATCGTACTGTATATGTAAACAGTGTTGTGAATAGTACCATAAACAATACCGTACATGTGAACAATATCGTTTATCCTTTTATCCTCCTCCTAAGGTTTTCAACTGTCGTGAGTCCAAAATAGTTGTCTGTTTTGCTATATGACCTCTCGTTCATTGTGAAATGACCATGATGCCCCTAAAATACATAAAATATTTCATTATAAAAAAACACACATAATTAAATCATGAGGGACTTAAATACATAAAAGTAGGGATGTTAGTAAGACTTAGAGTTTAAAATGACGATTTTCTCCTTTTTAAATATACACTTTCCAGCATTTAACACTCCGCTACTAGATCAATAACCAAGATAACTAGTTATTTGGGTTAAAAGCCTAAATATATTATTTAGTAGGAGGCTCCATTTAATATGTTTGTATGTAAGGGACCTTGTGTTATTTTACAAGGTGGGCCCCTATAACAAGAACAAGTAACGCCACTTTTGGTTTTCTTATTTTTTAATTTAAATCAAATTTGATTTAATAGAATTAAAAAAATATATAAATATGGAGCCTAGAGTTTCCATCAAAGAGAAATATAAAAGAGATTGTTTTCTCTAAAAGAATTAGAGAGACACAATATACAGAGTAAAGAAAAAGAGTTTTTGTCTCTAATTTTGAGAGGAATATTTTATCCTACTTGTTGCTTTTAGTGGTGATAAAGGTGCCGACACGTCAAGTACAGATCAAACTTCAGTAATAACCTGGAAGATCATTGATGACAGATCGTGATCTAACATGCGTGGTGGTGACGGATCGTGATCTAACAAGAGTGGTGGTGACGGATCATGATCTAGTAGCCTAGATTAATTTCGATTGTTCATCTTTTCGGATTATTAAGGTATGACTTTCTAGATTACGAATTCTTATACATTGTATGAGATCGATCCTAAAAGTTTTTATGAGAAAAACTAATTTTGAACCAACATCAATGACTTTTTCTGGGCCGGGAAGAGCACTTCCTACTACATATTGCAGAGGAGAGGAATTTGGATGGGTTTTATGCACGTCAATACGATACAATTAATTTAGAGGAGAAATTTGACAGAGAAATATGCCTTTGATCCTTGTACTGATCATTGTTTGTAAATAATTTATGCTAACTATCCAGCAGTACCTATGTTTCTTCCAACTCCCTAGCCTTTACATAAAATCTACAGAGCAACACACTCGCACATAAAGATGGATGCTTATCTGTATGCTTTTCGATTCATTAGCTCATTCAATCCTTACTGCACACAATACTTTGTTATGATGTAAATAAAAATGATGAAGACATATTTACTGCTCTTAGTATTTTTCTTAACAGTAAATTTCTCCTAAATTCTAATAAATACATTTTCAAATCCTTGCACTACAGGGTATCTCTAATGGGCATGAGTGTAATACCCCAATTCTCCTAAGGGTATTTAAGTCTTTTTAGTTTTTAGTGATCTTTTTTACCCTAGTATAAATAGAATAATATGTCTTTCCCATTAAGAGAGAGAGAGAAGGAGAGAGAGATCGGTTGAAAAAATAAAACGACAGAGAGAGAGAGAGAGAGAGAGAGAGAGATGGAGATAAAAGAGAGAAAATAAAAGAAAAAGAGAAGAAGACTTTTAGTTCTGTCATAGGCAACACATGAGATCAAGTTGTGTTGTTTGAATTAGATATTGTTGGGAGAAGTTTTAGAGGTAAATTTTAATTCTTGGTTTTCTTTATTTGCAATAGAAGTGGAATCCTAAGATTTTACAGGAAATATGTTGATAGCGTATTATTACGAAAATCATAGTAATTTGTACAAATTGATTTTGATTCTAATTTTTTGATAGGTTAAACTAGACATCGCCTAGAATGTTTTGAAACTTGTTTCAAGTTAATCTAATACAATTTTTCAAAGTCAAGTCTGAAAACTTGGAAATTTCTAATTTCAGTGAAGAACATAAATTACGAAATTATTTTTACCATAGCTAGACTTCTTAAAAATTTATGAAATTTAGATCAGTGATTTTCATATATGTCTAGTATGATTCTGTAAATTTTTATGATTTTATGATAAACCAATAAATTGTTTTGTATTTTTAAAGCAAGTATGTTCACAACGGAAAACTGTTTGATAGTATTAATGATGTCTGAAACATAAATTATTTTCAATAGTTTTTTAAGGAATTAAATTATGAAATTTTTATCAATGAATTTTCAATATGTCAGCATATGGTCTGTAAAATTTGAGAGTTTTCTAATATGGGGATAATTTATTAAAAATTAGAGAATAGGAACTATTCTATTTTGAGGGCCGAATATTGAGGACATTAGAGTTTATGATTAAGACTTGATTATATCTTATGAGAATTTTATTGATGATTTTAGGCCAATGATATTAGTACGCATTTGTTACATGATGATGCCAAGAGATAAGTAAACTAGACTTTTAAATTAATCACAATAAACAATATATATGTTTGACTTGTGTGAAAAGCCTATCTTTGATATGTACGAATATAGATTTATATGTCTCTACTCATGTGTTTGTGTGATGTGTATTATATGTTGAGTGTGATTATGTACATGGGCATAAGTATGTGTGAAATTTCATTGGCATAAGCACAAAAATACATTAAATTTTCTATGAATGAGAAAGTGGAATTTCTACTTTATGAGATTTTGCATTGGGGCCACCTCTTAAAGTTGTGTGGGGGCCACCTCTCGAGGGCTAACGTGTCGCGAAGTGCCACGCATGGTGTAAAGTGTCATGCACAGCGCAAAGTGTCACGCACAGCGCAAAGTGTCACATTGCAAGATACGTATTTTGTTGAAAAAAAATGTGAAAGTTTGAAAGCGACAAAAAGAGATTTTGATGAATTTGTTTTACAGTATTTCCAAAAGATCATGACATATCATCCATTGCATTATTTATAAGTATGTATGTATTTTGGTATAAGAAAAACTAGTTTGCTTACTGAGTTTTGTACTCATTATGGTTTATTGTGATTCTGTTTCCAGAAGTCAGGATTGATTCGTGATGAGTGAGAAAATGGATTTGAATTGAGGATGGTAGATGGTTTGGCTAAATTCATAAATTATTTCGCTGGCTTTTACATTTCAGGCTTGAATTATTATCAGTTGTAAACAGTTATTTAAATTCATGTGAGTTGCGGTCAGATTTACCCTCGGAATTTGAACTGGGGTGTTACAAGTTCATTCCATGTTACAATAGGTAAAGCACCTTTCCTCTCATCTAAAACCTTTAACTACTGGCTCGATGACAATAGTACTTAAGATCACAGGAAATTAAAAAGGCTATAAATCATTCATTATCATGCTAACAAATTCATCTGGCTTTTATCACAACTTGCCACTAGAGATAAACTCAAGCATTGATAAGACTAGCCGATCTCAGGGTGCAGTCAATTTGCTAACATTGTGTGTGCTGCATATGTATATGCATGTATTTGTGTGTGTGTGTGTGTGTGTGTGACAGAGAGAGAGAGAGAGAGAGCACAAGAGGGACATATGATACTTTGTATGTTTGTTCCTATTACTCTCCTGGAAAATGAAGTACCCCTGTATCTAACATGAAAAGCAGTACCATAAGTTTGATCAAAACGACATTCAGAATTTTAAAGTGAACAAAGGAAGACACATTAGTGCCAGACACAATCAGATTTGCTCCCACCAAACTGGCTCTCCTCCAACTCTGTAGCATGGTCATGCTAGCAGCAGCTAGAAAGTAGCACTCTGATAATCTTCATCCGATTATCTCTCTACTGAAACCTTCTTAAAGTCTGGAAAATAATTATTACATTTTTGGACCATAGAAATGAAACTCCTATGTCTTCAGGCCGCCTTATCAGCAGCCTTCTTTGGTGCTGTAGAAACAGCAGTGATCTTGTTGAGTTTCTCAGCCATTACCGTCGCAGTTCAAATCTAAGAAGCAGTGAAAGATGAAACTGTTAATAGTGAAATTGATCAGCTAAATCTGCAACAAGTAAAACGAACGAGAACTCAACAAAACGCAAGCAATCTAACCTCAGCTTTCTTAACAAAGTGACTTTCACTGTCCTCCTTTATTTGTACTATAAATATCTATTTCTTTGCTAACTTTGTAGAATTTTCGGGTTCAGCCATAGGCAGAGAAACATGCCTTTAATCCCTGTACTGATCATATGTTTGTAATTTTTGTAACCAGCTACTTATATATAGTGTACATTCTTCTTTTCTCGTGCCATTGCACTCACTTTACGCATTTCATTTCGGATATGACTTGATAGAGAGATCCATTCATTAACTTGATGAGTGAATATCAAAATAAGTGATACTTAATTGAAATTATTCATCTTGGAAAATTCAAGCTTCTCTTGACATGGAATGATAAATATTAAACAGCATAGTGATAACTGTTGGCAAACAGATAAGAAATTTTCTCTCAACTAGCAATCTGTCACAAACTTCTTTAACATGTCTGCATAGGCAGAGCTAATATTGATATCACTGAAAAGGCTTTTGCAAAACAAACAGCCTTTTTTCATTTTCCTTCTAGCATACTAAGAAAACATATGTTTTATTGATGCCATCACTTGCAGGTAAAGATGCAATTTGAACAGTTATATTTGCAAAATCAACTGACCTAAAGTGGAGGTGATTTATGTGCTGAGACAGAGAAGAAGAGGGGAAAAATGAATTTGTATCTGTCAACCCAGTAGAAAATTGAAACGTTACAACATTTAACATGGACAGAAGATCGTTGCTAAAACATTTTAATCTCAGGTGCACTAGAAATGGAAAAAACAAAAAAAAAAGGAAAAAAGGACATATACAGGAAGATGCCCAGGTATCACTAGATCTGCCCTTACAAAACAAGTCTTTACTCCAACCTTATTGCATGGTCACGTTAGCAACAGCTCCATCATCAACTGGAAAAACAACTGCTACCTCTAATCTCAGAAATATTTCCATTGACAAATGTAAGACTAAGGAAAAAACATATGCAACAGCACACTGCAGAAATTAAGCTCTTATCTAACTGCCCTTCAGGCCTTCATATCAGTATCAGAAGTCTCCTTTGGAGCAGTGGTGGCAACAACGGCTTTCTCAAAGTTTTTCAGCCTTTCCCGGCACAATTTGAATCTGAGAGACAGTGTAAAAGTTAGATAATAAGAAATTGTTTCCGGTAAAAGGTAACTAAAATTGTGAATAGTAAAACGACAAAGGCCAGCTGCCAATGCAAACAATCTAACCTTAGCTTTCTGAAAGAAGCGGCCTTCAGCGTCCTTCTTGGAGTTCAAATCTTTACCTCTGTTGCATTTTTCAGAAGATATGTCATTCTAATTAATTTGCTAACAATAAAAGATGTTAACATAAAATGGCTTTAACCTCTTACCTTTATTACTTGCCAGTCCATCACGTTTCAGAGCCTCAGCAATTGTGACAACCGTAGGAATAGCTGCATTAAGCAATTGTAGAAGTCAGCACATATTGTCATAAAATATGTTCCAAGGTGAAGGATATAATAGCAATGAATTGTCTTTTGGGTGTGCTCTAATAGCATAACTCTGCATTTCAAGTTTAAGGAGGATATATTTATTATCTTGTACAGAAGTTGCTGACAGATAAGGCTCCTTGTGCTGACCTTACTGATCTTAATTTTTCATTGGAAAATCAGCCATAATCTCCAAAATGAACAATGCAACCAATAGAACTAGTGCACTGATTTATTACTTACATTCTAGTGAAATCAAATCATCGTCACATGGTGTAGGTCAAAACCACCAAAATCATACTAATATTTGGAAGAACAATTTCTTTTTCTGTCAAGAAGTTATGGTTTGAAAATTAAATTAAAAAAAAAACAATAAGAAAAACTATCCACTAGATATAATTTGAAGAACAAATTGAAAAGGGGTTCCTGTGCACCAAAGAATAAAAGAAAAGGAAATAATAAAAAATAAGCAAAACAGAGGAGATGGTTACAAGAAATTGTACCATTCCCGAGGCAGTGAGCTCAATGTCATTGTACTGCTTTATGTACCTTTGCAATTCCATTAAGATTAAGCAAAATCCCAGAAGGAAAATGCAACATCAGATGAATAATGAGCCAGAGTATCGTGAAATTTAAAGAATATGGATTAATGAGTTCACAAAAGATTCATGTAATCAATCAATGCCTATAATATCCACCATTTTCTTTTTAGCAGAATCAGAAGATATGCTAAATAAGGCTTTAAAAAACATTGACCGACTCCAAAAAGTCATTAACGCACAAGATTATCTTTGCTAGTTCCTCATAAAACTCGTAAGTATGATGTCTCTGATAAAACGCAGAGTTAAAAAAATATTGATACCAATAATGATTTAACACATGATGGTTTGTGTAACCTCTTGAAGGCCAAAGCATCGCAAAATGCCACATATAGTGCAAAGTGCCACGTATAAGTCATTATGTTTTGGCTTATTGTCCGTAGTTATTCTGATTCTGATTATGATTCTGATCGTATAATATGATATATGTTTGTTCTAGACCAGTACTGGGTTTTTGTTCTAAGTGTGCACACGATATTCTGATTTTGTTTCTGGCTGGGTCATCGGGACTATAGGTGACACTATGTGACATGAGCTAACCTTTTGTTTTCTGTATACGTATTATATATGATTTGCTTTTTAAGTAAATATGCTTTTGGATATTGTGAATTATTAAGAATTTATGTTATGTTATCGTGATATATCGTTTTATGAAATTTATGGATTACAATATATGTTTTAAATAAAAGAAGGCTTGCAATATTTTTAGTATCGATAGGTCTAATGTGCTAGGAATGGTTTTACTTACCGAGTTGACGGCTCACCCCTCGTCATTTCTTTTTGCAGATTAAGTTTCTTTTGAGAGGTGCGCTTAGCTTTGGAGTTAGTAATTTTTCGTTTCCGTTTGCTATTTGAATAAGAAGAGGAATAGAATCATGTTTCTATTCAATTTATTTCCGTTATGAACTTGTAATTTAGAGTTTGAGACTTTTGTTATTGTTATGTTTTGGGAGAGATTATTTAGTGTTAGACGTATGAATTTGTGGATTTATTTGAATAAGAATTTGAGATATTTCAGTTTGGAATTTATGAGTAAGGATTACAATTTATATGTAACCTCCTTCTTCACATGCTCTGCACGTGTTAGATTTGGGGTGTTATAGTTTGGTTGGTGTGCTATGTGCAATAGAAGCCATTAATGTGCTAGAAAGGTATGGAACACTTGATTGATTTTATTGGTACGCTCTGATGAATCTGAAATATGTGGTTATAAATTGCCAGTTATGTTTGCTTTCTGGGTTGATTAGCATTCTAGATTAGCACTGAAAAATTCTCGTTTTGCAAATTGATGGCAATAAGTGCAATCAACATACATAACTTTATTCATGAATGCATAAACTTTTAGATATTGAGTGCTTTTAGTTAGATCACCTGTGCTGTAGTCAGATAATGTCAAAATTTAATCAGGACATATTCAGATATTCCTTGCTCAAGCTATCAAATAAGAGATTTGAAACATTTATCACAAACTATATCTAAAGACACCCTCTTAAAGCTGTGTCTTGGAGATATAGATATAATAAACATTGTTATGTTCTCTCAGTTTTCCAGTCTAGGGTATTGTTTATGCTTTTGGTTTCCAGCTAATAAGATTGTTTTGAGCTGAATAACACGGATGCAATTTCTTTTCCATTATGTCTTAGACGTATGAATTTGTGGATTTATTTGAATAAGAATTTGAGATATTTCAGTTTGGAATTTATGAGTAAGGATTACAATTTGTATGTAACCCCCTTCTTCACGTGCTCCGCACGTATTAGATTTGGGGTGTTATAGTTTGGTTGGTGTGCTATGTGCAATAGAAGCCATTAATGTGCTAGAAAGGTATGGAACACTTGATTGATTTTATTGGTACGCTCTGATGAATCTGAAATATGTGGTTATAAATTGCCAGTTATGTTTGCTTTCTGGGTTGATTAGCATTCTAGATTAGCACTGAAAAATTCTCGTTTTGCAAATTGATGGCAATAAGTGCAATCAACATACATAACTTTATTCATGAATGCATAAACTTTTAGATATTGAGTGCTTTTAGTTAGATCACCTGTGCTGTAGTCAGATAATGTCAAAATTTAATCAGGACATATTCAGATATTCCTTGCTCAAGCTATCAAATAAGAGATTTGAAACATTTATCACAAACTATATCTAAAGACACCCTCTTAAAGCTGTGTCTTGGAGATATAGATATAATAAACATTGTTATGTTTCTCTCAGTTTTCCAGTCTAGGGTATTGTTTATGCTTTTGGTTTCCAGCTAATAAGATTGTTTTGAGCTGAATAACACAGATGCAATTTCTTTTCCATTATGTCTTAGACGTATGAATTTGTGGATTTATTGGAATAAGAATTTGAGATATTTCAGTTTGGAATTTATGAGTAAGGATTACAATTTGTATGTAACCTCCTTCTTCACGTGCTCCGCACATGTTAGATTTGAGGTGTTATAGTTTGGTTGGTGTGCTATGTGCAATAGAAGCCATTAATGTGCTAGAAAGGTATGGAACACTTGATTGATTTTATTGGTACGCTCTGATGAATCTGAAATATATGGTTATAAATCGCCAGTTATGTTTGCTTTCTGGGTTGATTAGCGTTCTAGATTAGCACTGAAAAATTCTCGTTTTGCAAATTGATGGCAATAAGTGCAATCAACATACATAACTTTATTCATGAATGCATAAACTTTTAGATGTTGAGTGCCTTTAGTTAGATCACCTGTGTTGTAGTCAGATAATGTCAAAATTTAATCAGGACATATTCAGATATTCCTTGCTCAAACTATCAAAGAAGAGATTTGAAACATTTATCACAAACTATATCTAAAGACACCCTCTTAAAGCTGTGTCTTGGAGATATAGATATAATAAACGTTGTTATGTTCGCTCAGTTTGCCAGTCTAGGGTATTGTTTATGCTTTTGGTTTCCAGCTAATAAGATTGTTTTGAAATGAATAACACGGATGCAATTTCTTTTTCATTATGTCTTAGTTTTTTTTCAGATAAAGGTGTTGTGTAGTAGCCACAGTTTTTGGCCTATGCTATGTTGACTGGGTCTTTAACAGATCTGGATTCAAGACTAGAAGGTCACTGGAGGTTATCATGTTCACCTCAGAAGAGCCCACACGCTATGGGATCAGTTGTTTGGGAAGGTTAGTCACTTGTAAATAGTTAAACCTCATAACTCAATATATGCACTTGGGTTTATCTGGTTGCTTTCCTTTCTTAAATTTTGTCCATACAAAAGGAAGAAAAGATATTTTTCTTCTAAAGCTTCCTTTTGCTTATCTTTGCAAACTTTATAGCAACCGCTTCCACAGTACATTAAACTTCAACATGTTATGTCTTGGCACAGTGGACGGTATATGGGTTTGGAAATCTTATACTATAGTATGAGTTCATATGTTTATTTTTGTTGTGCAGTCGCTTATTGGCAGGAATTGAGTCACTGGCAAAAGATCTGATATCAACAGTTGATGGTCAAAATATATCCTTTTTAGATGCTGCAAGATCTGCTGGACATGCAAAAAAGCACAATGACTTATCGAGTGTATTTTTGAAGAAAGGAAGTTACTCTGCTTTTGTTGAATTGCAAATAGAGCAGGGACCTATTCTGGAGGAGGAAGGTTTGTCCTTTTTACTGCTTATTTTATCCTTATGATCTTTATTTATTGATGGCGATTAATCCACTTTATATTTCAACTCAGGCACATCAATTGGTATAGTGACTGCCATTGCAGCTCCTGTAAGTATAAAAGTAATTTTGAAGGCAATGGAGGGCATGCGGGTGCTGTCTTGATGCCAAATCGGTAAGTGATGTCTGCCTGTATGCAGCTACATTTACATATCATTCATCAATTTGGTATATTCATCATTATGCTTCTTTTACTATGCTTATTCAGTCAACAAGATTCATAACGTGCCGGTCTGGCTGCTGCAGAAGTAGCGCTAGCTGTTGAGAAACATGTTCTAGAATCTGGATCCATTGATACCGTTGGTACAGTCGGTAGTCATCTTCCTGAATGCCTAAATGTAGATTTTTTTGGTACTTATTGTTTAAATCTGTAGGACCTAAAGTGCCATAATCAGAGCAAGCAACCTTAGATCCTGCCCAAGATCACAAATCAAATTCACCAAGATGCTTCAAGATTGATTACTACAGAATCTAACTCTGTTGAATTAATGGAGGTAATGATGATTAACCAAACAGAATTAAGTAAGCAGAAGAATTTTAGAAAGAGTAAGGAACGAGAAAGGTTTAACGTGGTTAAGCTAAATTTCTCTAGCTTACATACACGTGAGGGAAAATATGACCAGCTTTATTGATTCTCAAGATGATTTACAGAGTAATGCTATGAACCTTTAGACAAGATCTGGACTGCTTATTTATACCAGCCCTTTCTCTCTCTACAGCTCTCTATCCTCTTGAATCTGTTGCACCAGAATCAGCTCCTTCATAACAGCTTCATAACGAATCCAGAAATCCCCAGCAACTCACATGAGTTCCTCGTGCTTTAACGGCATTTAACAAACCTTGTGAGCTGGATACAAGTACGGGATGTTCGCATGCTTCACCTAAGGCTAAAACGGCAAGTTGTATGTCGTTCTGAAGAGTGTTTAATTTGCTCATCAAAACGCACGGATCTCTGTCGTTTGGCTTAAGTGATTTCAGCTCAAACGTAAGGTCTTCTGTCGTTTTGGTTTTCTTGATTTGTTTTCACACAGCAAAATCCATCTTGAATTAGATTATATCTAACTTTGATTTGGCTATCTTTCTCGCTTAGAACTTTGATGTAACTTAATATATCCTGTTTCCTAAGGCATTCTGGAGTTGCATCCTGGTGCAATCAACAGCATACCAAGCAAGTCACACTTAGAAATTGGTATGTTTCCTATCAGTTGCTCAAGTCTTATTGGAAAACATGCCAACAATTTTATAACATAAATACTTTGCATGAGATGAGTATTAAGTTCCTGAAGTTTGTTTAAAATCATGTTATTGGCATTCGTCTTCTGCCAAAGTTTGAGTTACATATGATTTAGTTCCAATTGATTTCTGAAATTTTTCTTTGTTATTTATTGAGTTTTCTATTATCTATGTTTCGGCAGACACACGAGACATTGATGAAAAGCGAAGAAATACTGTGATTGAAAAAATCCATCAATCTGCAATTACAATTGCTAAAAATCGTGGGGTCACTCTATCTGAATTCAAAATCGTAAATCAGGATCCACCAGCTCTTTTTGACAGATCAATAATTCTGGCAGCGGAAGCAGAATCAAAAGAACTTAATTTAACATATAAGTTTATGATAAGCAGAGCTTACCATGATTCACTCTTTATGGTCAGGTATAGATAGAGAGAAAGAGTTAATATTTGTTCCTTTTTTCAGTCTCATGCTATGTGTTCCACTATTTTGGGCCCTCCAAGTGCCATGTTTCTTAAAATGAAGACTTTACTCTTTTCTTTCCCCCTTTCTTTTCTTTGAAAGAGGAGGAAAATGAAAAAAAATCTAATGATTCAAGATACCAAAACATGGGAATTCAGGTTAAGAAAATTTGCCAAGGTCACAACTGGGGTTGGGTACTTTTCTGCAGTAATTTACCGCAGAGAAGTCGCTGAAATTCCCATGATTGAGTGACTGATACCTGAATTTTCAAAAGTTTCACATCCAATCTGTTTCTCCCACCTCCCAAGCTTCTTCACAAGCAATACACAGCACCAAACTCGCACAAAAATATGAAATGTATCCTTATTTTGAGATGCTTTACTATGAATTAGCTATCTTATTATTACCGTTCACTTCACTTGCTTAAGGATGTTTTTGATGATGAATACAAATTTAATCTTATTGTTTTTCTTTCTAGCCACTTCTGATTATAGGTTCACATATATAGTGTTTAAGAGTGACTAACTATCCAATCAACTCGAAACACTTCCCAAGATCACAATCAAACAAACAAGATGCACCAAGAATCAATCCAGCCAAATACACACAGAGTCTAGAACTAAAACGAATAAAGAATAAAGAAAAGAACAAGAGTTAACGTGGTTCAGCTAGCTTCAGTCTAGCTTACATCCACGGGAGAAACAGAACCCAATTGTATTGATTGTTCACAGAAGTTACAGAGAGTTTTTCAAGCTAATTAAAGAGTCTCTCAAGAAGCCTTTTTCTTCCAGTCTTCTCAACTCACAATAGCTCTCATTCATTACGCTCTCTATTGCAAGAATCAGCTGTATATAACAGCTCGTTAACGAATCAGCAACCAACCCAGAAAACCACGTGACAGGCATGTGAGTTAACTGATCTTAACGAACCAAGAAAGCAACTTATCCATTCACGTGAAACTCTCGTGCATCACTTAAACCAAAACGACCTTTATGCATGTCATTCCAGACAATACGAGTTTGACTTTCCAAAACGCGACATCAGCTGGCGTTTTAATCAACAGATTTGCTTCATAACACAATAATTCTCCACCTTGAACAAATCACTCTCTGATCCTGATTTCTCCAACCTGAGTATTTAGAATTCACTCAGCCCAGCTTTGTCCAAGCAACTCTTGAACTTAGCTGTAGTTACGACCTTAGTAAGCATGTCAGCAGGATTATCATCTGTATGCACTTTCACCATGCTAATCACACCTTTAGAGATTACATTTCTGATGAAATGTAACTTGATATCTGTGTTTAGTTTTTTCATGGTGAGCTGGGTTCTTACTCAAGTAAATTGCACTTGAACTATCACAATGAACTTCAACAGTCTCCTGCTTCATCCCCAGTTCTGTTATCAACCCTCTCAGCCACAGAGCCTTCTTGACAGCTTCTGTTCCAGCAGTGTATTCAGCCTCTGTTATTGACAAGGCAACAACATGCTGCAAACTTGCCTTCTAGTTAACAAGGCAACCATCCAAGAAAAACATATAGCCAGTTAGAGATCTCCTTCTGTCTAAGTCCTTAGCATAGTATGAGTCAACATAACCACAGAGACCTGCAACCTTTCCAGCTGATCTTCTATATACCAGACCATACACTCGTGTACCTTTCAGATACCTCAGCACCCATTTAACAGCCTTTCAGTGCTCCTTTCCAGGTGTAGCCATAAACCTACTTACAACACTTAAAGCATGAGTTAAATCTGGTCTTGTAAGTACCATTGCATACATCATGCAACTAACAACATTTGCATAAGGACCTTTTGTCATTTCACTTCTCTCTTCATCTGTACTGGGACATTGTGAACAAGACAGCTTGAAGTGAGATGCTAGAGGGGTTACTACTGACTTGCTGCTTGACATCTCAAAAGCTCCAAGTACCTTTTCTAGATACTTCATTTGAGACAGAATCTAGTACCCTTCTTCCTGGTCCTTATTATTTCCATTCCCAAAATCTTCTTAGCTGGACCCAAGTCTTTCATATCAAATTCTAAATTGAGCAGCTGCTTCAAAGCCTCAATCTCTTCTCTTTCATTACAAGCAATCAACATATCATCTACATATAACAACAGATATATGTAGTTACCTGATTGTATGATCTTATAGTAAACACATACATTATAGCTGCACCTTAGATACCCATGAGTGACTATAAACTCATCAAATCTAAGGTACCATTGTCTGGGTGATTGTTTCAGCCCATACAGTGACCTCTTCAGCAGACACACACAGTTAGCAGATTCATGACTTGTGTACCCTTCAGGCTGTGTCATCAAGATGTCTTCATTTAGTCTTCCATGCAGAAAGGTTGTTTTGACATCGAGTTGATCAAGCTCCATGTCTTTTACAGCTGTTAAAGCCAGTAGCACTCTGATTGATGTGTGTCTGACTACTGGTGAGAACACTTCTTTGAAATCCACTCCAGCCCTCTATGTGTAACCCTTAGCTACTAACCTAACTTTGAATCTTCTAGGTTCAGTAGCTGTAAGTCCATCCTTGACTCTGTAGATCCATTTACATCCTACTGTTCTGCTGTTAGCAGTTCTTTTAATCAGCTCCCATGTGTTGTTCTTCTTCAGTGAATAGATTTCTTCATCCATGGCCTTTTTCCACTCATCTTTGTATGGTCCTTGGATTGCCTCTTTGTAGTTCTTGGGTTTATCATCATTAATTTGATGAGATGATATCAATGCATAGGCTATTAGATCTGCATATCCATATCTGACAGGTGCTTTTGCTTTCCTTCTTTCTCTGTCTCTTGTCAGCTGGTACTCCTGATGCTGAGCTTCAGTCTGCTTTACATGATCATTTTTTTCATCAGCAACTCCTTAATAAGATTCATCTTTATCTTCTGAAGCTTACCTGGTGTAGGGTTCCACCTCAAACTGAATATTGGTTCTCTCTTTATCCTTTTGTGCATCTGTGTCAGTAGATTTCTTCATTTCCAGTGCAGCTTTCTCATTGAATATTACATCTCTCCTGATAATACACTTGGGGGGGATTAAGGTCTGTACACCATAGCTTGAAACCCTTAACACCTTCAGGATACCCAATGAACTTTCTTTTAAGGGCTCTTGGAGCTAACTTCCCTTGACTCACATGTGCATAAGCTGGACATCCAAATACTTTGAGGCTGCCATAGTCTGCTGGTTTTCCATGCCATTTCTCAAATGGGGTTTTGAAGTCAAGTGCTGCAGAGGGACTTAGGTTTACAAGATAGCTTGCTGTTAACAGAGTCTCAGCCCACAATCCTTTAGCTTGCTGTTAACAGAGTCTCAGCCCACAATCCTTTGGGAAGTTGTGACTGGATCATCATGCTTCTTACTATGTCCATCAGGGTTCTGTTAATTCTTTCGGCTAACCCATTTTGTTGAGGTGTCAGCCTTACAGTTCTATGCCTCGCAATGCCATGATCTGTACAGTAGCTATCAAACTCCTGATTGCAAAACTCAAGACCATTGTCAGTTTTGAGTTTCTTCACCTTCAATCCAGTTTGATTTTCAACTAGGGATTTCCACTCTCTAAACTTGCCAAATACATGATCCTTGTGCTTTAAGACATAAACCCATACTCTCCTTGAATAATCATCTATTAAAGACAAGAAATAAGTGTTGCCACCTAATGAAACTGTCTGTGCTGGTCCCCATAAATCTGAGTGTATGTATTCAAGGATGCCTTTGGTTGAATGAACTGATTTTCTAAAACTATTTCTTATAGCTTTGCCCAGTACACAGTCTTCACAAAAATCCAGTTCTGAGATTTGACTTCTGCCCAGAACCCCTTGCTTATGTAATTCTCCTAGACCTCTTAGACTCATATGTCATAATCTAAGATGCCATAACAATGTGTTATCACAGCTTGAACTGATTGATACTCCTGACAAACCAGTTATGGCTTCCCCGTTCAGCACATATACTCAATTTCTTTTGTAACCTTTCATGACTACCCCATCACCATTTGAAATTCTCAGCTCACCAGATTCAAGCTTAATGCTAAGCCCCATTTGATCAAGCATACCTAGAGATATTACGTTCTTTTTAAGTTCAGGAACATACCTAACTTCCCTTAACTCTCTTATTGTACCATCATGCAATTTTAGGTTTACATTCCCTATCCCCACAATCTTACAAACAACATTGTTACCCATCACAACTTTTCCTCCATCAGTTTCATAATAGTTTAATAGGTAATCTTTAAAAGGGCACATATGAAATGTACAACCTGAGTCTAGAATCCATGTACCTTTTTGCACATGCTCAGTGGCCACACATACTCCTGGTGAATCATATCCCTCTTCCTCAGCAGTAGCGGCAGCTCCATTTTGTTCATTTTTCTTGTTCTTGAGTTCTGGGCAATCTTTCTTGAAATACCCTTCTTTCTGGCACTGAAAGCATTTCTTGCTTTTAGTCTTTTGTTTGTTGTTCCCTTGCTTCTTCTTCTTTCCATCATACTTGTCAGTTCTTACTTTTACTACCAACACCTCCCCAGAGTTCATATTCCCTGACTTTTCTTGTAGCCCTCTAGTATTCAGGGCAACCTTAACTTCATCCAATGATAAAGTCTGTCTCCCATACATGAGTGCATCAACAAAGTTTGAATATGAGGATGGAAGTGAACTAACCAGAAGCAATGCTTTACCTTCATCATCTAAACCTTCATCAATTATTTCTAGTGTATCACAGACTTTGTTGAATTCATCAATGTGGTCTTCAAGAGATGATCCTTCAGCCATCTTTAGTGTGAACATCATTTTCTTGATGTACAGTCTGTTGGCTAGTGATTTAGTCATATACACCCTTTCAAGCTTTGCCCACAAATCAGCCACTGTTCTTTCTCTTACAACTTCCCTGATCACCGAGTCTCCAAGACTCAAGATTATGGTACTCCTTGCCTTTTTGTCAATCTCAGCAGCTTGTTGTGGTGTTAGTGATGATGATGATGTGGAGGCTTCTAATCTTTCTTTCTTGATGATAGGTTCTAAGGCATCACCTAGGCCTTGAGTGATCAGTAGTGCTTCCATCTTAACCTTCCACATGTTGAAGTCATTCTTCCCTGTAAACTTCTCTAGATCGATCTTTGAACCAGCCATACTTGTGTCTGATTTGCAATCCAGGCTCTGATACCAATTGTAGTGTTTAAGAGTGACTAACTATCCAATCAACTCGAAACACTTCCCAAGATCATAATCAAACAAACAAGATGCACCAAGAATCAATCCAGCCAAATACACACAGAGTCTAGAACTAAAACGAATAAAGAATAAAGAAAAGAACAAGAGTTAACGTGGTTCAGCTAGCTTCAGTCTAGCTTACATCCACGGGAGAAACAGAACCCAATTGTATTGATTGTTCACAGAAGTTACAGAGAGTTTTTCAAGCTAATTACAGAATCTCTCAAGAAGCTTTTTTCTTCCAGTCTTCTCAACTCACAATAGCTCTCATTCATTACGCTCTTTGTTGCAAGAATCAGCTGTATATAACAGCTCGTTAACGAATTAGCAACCAACCCAGAAAACCACGTGACAGGCATGTGAGTTAACTGATCTTAACGAACCAAGAAAGCAACTTATCCATTCATGTGAAACTCTCGTGCATCACTTAAACCAAAACGACCTTTATGCATGTCGTTCCAAACGATACGAGTTTGACTTTCCAAAATGCAACATCAGCTGGCGTTTTAATCAACAGATTTGCTTCATAACACAACAACATCCTTGCAAGGTATCACCAATGGCATGATATTCATTCCATGTTACAAAGGTATGAACACCTTTCTTCTCTTATGTATCTAGAAATCTAAAACCTTCATCTCTTATTATTAAGTTGAATGTTGAAATATTCGGTGGGACTAAAATTAACTGGTTGGATTTCATCATTGGTGTTGTTGCTCCTTTTCCTTTTTGAATTGTGCGCACACGAAACAAATATTGTGTAGAAGCATAATAAAATCGCATGATGTGAATTAGAAAATGTACGCTTGTACAAGTAGTAGGGCACATACCCACTCATGAATGGTGTCGACTCAGTAGGGTGTTGTAGCTAGTCAAAATGAGGACCTGTAGCATTTGTAATCTATCTAATCATCTTCTTATTTTATAAGGGAACTACAGCGTAGAACCAAACTAACACATATTTCATACATTTGATTTTGCAGGTTATAGCCACAAGCATGAGGGATGTACTTGTGGCCAAGACATGGAAAATGGGGTAAAGGTATTAGCATTGACCCTTGCCAACTTGTCCCTGCAATGATCACTGCTTGTAAATCTTGTCAACCAGCTACTTAAGATTTCACACAGGGTTATACATTCTCCTTTCTGTTACCCTTTGTGCAGTTAGGAGTTACTTTATGCTTATTTTTAGTAAATGACTTGATATAAAGCTCCAACATTGATCCATGACTTACGAGTTACTTAGACATGAGACTCTAAATTCAGATAGTCTTGTAACAGTCTTGTTGACCATGGGACAGTAGATTCTGATAGTCATGTTGAATATCTCATATTTCTCTTGATGAGGAATCGCAGTGATGACACCTTTAATTTATCTTAGAGCAGAGTTTTCTCAGATGTTGTGGTAATTGTGGACAAACAGATGATAAATCTAACACAGCACTTACAACAATCCTCTTCTGTCTTCTGGTAAGAACTAGTATCATAATCACTAACCTAACAATTGTCCTCTGAGTCAGATCAACAGTTGAAACCGACCCAGCCCTGCTCCCAACCCCTCTCTTATTTTGGTGGTGGTTGTTGAGCACATTTTTTGAAATTATAACTCAAACGGTGATGCTTGCAACATTAGCTGATCTCAGGCTGTAGTCTATTTGCGTAAATTTTATGTGCGCTGCATATGGGTGTTTGTGAGTGTCTGGCGCGTGAGAGGGAGTGTGAGAAGAGAACTTCATAAATCTGTTTATTTGATGTAAAATGAAACATGAAAGAGCAGGAGCATAAGTGATAAGTTTGATTATATGAAAAGAGAAAAATGGAAATATGCCCGGAAAACACCCAACGGCTTTAGATGTATTGGTAATTTTAAATCTATGGGAATAGAGGTAATCAAGGTTGTGCATCGGTTTGCGTAGGCCTTAATTATTTTGAGTAGCTATTACTACAGTTATTATTGTATAGAATGCTACGTGGCCTATATTTTTTTAATTCTCATTAATTATATTATTTTTCTGAAAATTTTACCCAAAAATTAGCTTTATTAATAATATTAAGAATCGCTAACATTTGAATCACAACTCATCATCCTTGAAGCTTGTAACCATTATCTAATGTATGAATGTTATATCAGTTGGAATTTAAATTGAGAATTAAATGATTGGACACCTAGTATTGTTCTAATTTTATTTTATCTTGAAGGTAATTTGTAGTATCAACTATTTGAAAATTCTTACAAGTGAATGAAAATAAAACTTTCAATTAAATTAAAAGCAGTGGTAGATATCTTAAGATTTTATCTTAAAGTTTGTAAATAATGTGTCATTCATCAGAATAGAACACGTGAAATAATGATATAACTTAAAAGAACAAAGTGACCGTGAAATAATATAACTAATTCAGTTGAAATTTATGAAAAAAAATAATTGATTAATAAATGGCATATCATTTAAGATAAAATTGAAGATAAAAATATATGCTTATAAAATTACAAGGTATAATCATCAGCACTCTTTTCTCGTTATTAGTTACATTTTTTTTTCTTTGATAACAACTTTTTTAACCGTATATTCAATTTATATTTTCTTACTCCGTATGTAGGAAAACTTGTTAAATACTTAAATATAACAGTAACAATGTGCTTATCTAGGAACAACTTATTACGAAATGCCAAGGCAGGAGACTATATGTAATTCTTTCCAACGAAAGTTTTGTGTGTTTCCTAATAATTGAGTAATAATTAGGGTAAGTGAAGACTCTACCTAATACCAATACGGTAAATCCTCTGTAAGTTAATAATGCCATTATCATATAAAATCTATTAATTTAAAGAAGAATTAATTCATTGTCGACTTATTGAGTGTTTATACAATTCAATGAAACATATATGCAAGGGATTTCAAAACAACTATTATCATATTAATTTAACCTATTAGCCCAAGTTGGGATTATAAATAATTGCTGTGTAATGGAGATTATTAATTTATCAAATATTAATTTTTAGAAATTATATGTTACCGAGTGGTTTTTTGGAGCATGTAAAAGAGGTACAGTTTTCTTAAGCTCTTAAATGGAACATGCCTATGCTAGTTGAATGATTTTCAAACATATTTAGCCGATCATCCAAATTCAGATCTTTTAAGAAATAAAGAAATTAAAAAAATTGTGGAAGATATTAAATCTAGCAGATCCTCAACAATATGCTTTAGGCACAAGCAATATGTGTGTACATTAGGACAATTTCAACTATCAACTAACGAAGCTTGGTCGTATGAATTTAATGGTAAGGGGTTAATGAAACAAAACTAATGAAGTAAATTTGACTGTGGACATGCTCTCTAAGCCATGTATGGAACAGTATATTTTGCTCAAATTGTACTCTTTCAACGAAAGTGCCTATGCATTTTTTAGTAAATATGGTCTACCCCTTTTCATTTAGAAAATGGACGGTCCGACGAGTCATTAATTAATTCTTTAATCAGCAAAACTTTAGAAAGAAAAAGATGAAACAATGGCGACAAAAATAAGAATAAAAATGGTACAATGTTACAATGTTAATAAAAAAAATAATACTAATTTTATAATTTATTTTTATCATTAATATGTCAAAACAGCTGATCAGTATAATCAACACTTATTTAGAAAATTACTATTTAATTTACTCAATGATGATGAAGTTTCTTGTAGGATTGGACCCGTATCACCGTATGTGCATGTAACCCATCTTCATGTATAAATTGGTTAGCACTTAGCAGCCTGTAGCCATCTCCGATCTCCATTTCGGAGTGGGAGAAAAAAATAGGGATGGCAACATTCTCCACGGATCCCTGAGCCAGCGGACTCCCGATGAATTTGGGTTAGTTGTGGGTCCTAAAATGTCTAAAAAATGAAATTAGGGCTATTTCGGGGATAGGCTTAAGAGCTAATAAAATTTTGGGTTTGAGTTTGGGGATTTTTATTTTTAATTAAATAAAAATTCTGAAATAGAATACAAAAAATTCTCTCTCTTCTCATTTGGCTGAATGTGGGGTGGTTTTCTTTTTTTCTTTTTGCTTGATTTATATATACATATAATTATTTTTAAGTGCGGACGCCTATTTTTTTTTTTAATACGGACTCACTTTAAACCGTGCGGTTTTAAAGAGTTAAAAACTAATTCTTTTAAATCATGCAGTTTTAAAGTGTGTTTGCATGAAAACTAAGTGAGAACGACTATACTAGAGAATGACTATATATATATATATATATATATATATATATAGTTGATCAAGTATGCTTCTGCAATTTTTTGTGTCTTTGTATTCATCTTTAAGAGCTTGAAATGGAAACATTGGAAGGTAAAATCAGTCAAGAGCACGAGCACAATCACCTGAACAACGTTTATTTTTTTCGAGTACTTTTCCTGTTTGAGTGGGTTAGCATCTTAAAAATTAAATGCTATTTTAGAATTCCACTTGAGCAATATATATACCGGAAATTGTTTGCTGTATAAATCATCAAACTTTTTGTTTGGTTCATAAGAATATCCATAAAAAAATGCAACTAATAGCAAAATTATCATGTTCTTAAGGTTTTTAACTATAGTGTATGCACAAAATTATTATGTTTTAAAAATAAAATATAAAAAAATGAGAATTGGGCTCCGTTTTAACACTCACTTCATTTGAGGATTTTCAAAAATATCCCCGAATTATCCCCAAATATGAATTTTTAAGTACGGGGACGGTTCGAGGATATCTTCTAATTCAGGGATGCGGGTGGGGACCATGATCCCAGCACCCAAACTCACCCCATTGCATCTCTACCTAATTTGGGATCAAATGAACACAAAAAACTGAAAAGCACAATAAAATTTAAAAAAAAAAATCACTGCAAAATGTATACGTGACAAGTCATCCGCAATGTCCTCTTCATCCCGTCTCTTCTTATTACCTTTCCTTCCATAAAAACCTAAATTGCCACAAAAATAATGGTAAAAAAATGCAAAGAAGATCCGCGTCAAATTCTAAATGCACAAAAGTTGATAAAATCATTTTTTGAAAAAGATGATAAGAGACCACAAAAAAAAAAAAAACCAAAATATTGAACTTTATTGGTATAATCATTTTAAACACATCTNCCCCCCCCCCCCCTTAAATGTGTTTTCACGTTTTGAATAGGATAAATAATAGTTTATTGTTAACTCCAATTAATCAACTTAAGTCATAAACAACCTTTTGTCTTATTAATTTCAAATATTGCACAATGCATTATTAATCAAATTCATATAACATTATTAATTCAAAAAATAATATCCTAACCTACTTCAAATCAGTGAGGAAGGAAGAAGATGTAAGTTTTTTGATGAGTTTTGATCTTGCAGGCGTAGTCGCTCTTCTTATGGAGAGTGACAGCCCACATGCCAAGAACCTCACCGCTCTTCTCATGAGAGCATGACACGCTCCCATCTTTTGACAATGGGGATTTAGGATTTGTTTTTTTTTTTCTTTTTTAGAGATAATGATAAATTTTAGCTTTTATCTCTTTTGTTTATTTTTTATCAGTGGGCCTATTTGTATTTTAATAATTACTTTAAATTTTGTTTATTTCTTATTAGTGGGAATATTTGTATTTTAATAATTGCTTTAAATACTATTATTTTAACAAAATAATTTATTACAAAAATATTCATAATTTAAATTACTATTAAGGATAATTTTTTTAAGTTAATATTAAATAATTATTTTTAGCACTCATATAGCACACTTTTTATTTAACTTATAATTCTATGTTTTACATCTTAAATATGTTAAATATAGTTATTTGATATTTATGTCCTATAAATAAAAAATAGGTTTTTATAATTTATGAAATAAGTATATTTAATAAAAGGTATTTTTTTTAATATAACATCTACTTCTTATTTAGATAAAAGTCACAAAGTTTACTTTATTTTTAAATCAAATGTAAGTATCTGAAAATTAAACATAAGTTACAAAAAGTAAACAAGTAAATGTTTTAAAATTTTAAAATTAATAAAAATTCAAGCTTCAGATGTTTAATAAATAATATTTTAAAATATTTAAACAAAAAATATGTTCGACCTTTTATGTTTCAAAAAATAAAATTAAATCAAAGTATTGCTAAAGTTGAAGCCAAATCAACTAGAGCATATCCGGTGGTAGCATCTTCTAACGTAGTCTTCTGCTTCTTCTTCTGTGAGATGGCCTTTTTTTTATTACAACCGGATGGCAAAGAAAAATTTATAATTCTTGATATTAAAGAATTTGGAATGTATATATATATATATAGAGAGAGAGAGAGAGAGAGAAATGTTTCAATTAGGAATTTTAAAGTACGGGAAAATGCGGGAAACCTTTAAAATCGCATGGTTTTAAAAGCTTAAAACTATAAGCCTTTAAAGCCGTGTGGTTTTAAAGATTTCCCTGACTTTCTCGTACTTTCAAATTTATGACCAGAAAACTACTATATATAATAATAATAATAATAATAATAATAATAATAATAATAATAACCAAAATGTTGTTAAAAACTTTGTATACGATTTGACCTGTTTTCATTTTACTTAAGCATATGCTAGATTTCAAATTTATTTGTGATTTGAGCTAAATATTTTTTTTAATGTTTTGAGTAAACTAAGTTAGATGGTTTAAGTTAAAGTATTTTAGAAAATATACAGAAACTTAATATTTTAAATTTAATAAACATAATAGAATATTTAAAATACAAGTAGTTCTTTTTAAATTATAAGAAGGATAATTGTGTGAATCCAGTGCTAATAAAAATGAGTCAAGATTTCATAATGGGCTTTGGGTTGGGCAAAACTTAAATGCTGGAAGGGGCTTTGGACTAGGAAACATTAAATACCCTTAGCCTAAATTTAAAATATTTAAAGGCCCATAAGAGGATGCCAAAAACTCTAAAAACCAAAACCCTAGGCATTTAATATTTTTGGCGGAATAAAATAAATATAAAATTAAGGGTATCCTTCAAACCACATGACTCTAAGCTTTTCTTTATTTTTTTAGCTTCTTATCACTCAATTTGACAGTTTCACTCACTAACACTCTTAATTTGAGACTCAAATTTGCGAAAAATGGCCAAGACTGCCCTCTACATTTAGGATATTCTCGTTGGGTTACATAACATTTAACCAGTAAGTGACACTAAATTGAAAACTATAAAGCATGTAGAGATTGGTATACGTTTTATTTAGAGAAACTAGTTGCTAAACAGATTGTTATTTCTTTTATTTCGAGTGAAGATCGGACAGTTGACATTCTTAACAGGATGTTAGTGAATGTGATAAGCACACAGTTGATTACAGCCAACTTGGTAATTAGTTAGATTTAGCTTTACATACTTTACAATTGTAACAATTTAGATAGCTATCCAATACATGTATACATATACTTATAGTGTAAATAGTTGGTTTTAAGTTTTCCAGATTACACAGCAAACTTCTCTAAATTCTCTATGTTTTCTTTCACTTTGCTTTTCACTTTCTCATTTCTTAAACACTCTATACTACAAATTCTATCAGAGACTCATACTTGCTAGAAACAGCCAAGAGTGCCCTCTACATCTAGGGTATTCTTGTTGAGTTACATCGCATTCAACCAATAGGTGATGCCTAATCAAAAGACACGAAGCATCAAATTCCGGTATGTTCTTAATTTTATGCATTTTTGTTTTATATTATTATTATTAGACTATTTATTTACTATTTTATTATTATTATCTAGTTTGGTTGCCCTAAATACGACTTCATGAGGATTACACCGATATTTGCGTCAACGATGGCATGCTGTTGATTGATAGATGTGAAAATGATTTTGAGAACTTTTATTAATAAAATTGTATTTTCTATTCAGGTTCATATCAATTTAAGGCTCAATTTTGATCTATTATTGTCTAAATTTCTAGTTAGTTTGACGAACTTTCCTTTTTTATCTTATAGTCTAAAGCTACATATATAGGACCAAGTTCTCTGCATATTATTAATTTCATATCTAACTTCTCCGTTTATTATTAGTATTTTGTAAATATATTCAAATGGTTTGCTGAATCTAGACTTAGTAAAAGACATATTCTCGTTTAAACATGATGCTAATACCCGTTCCCAAATATTTCCATATAAACTTATTCAAATTTGAGTTATTTTATTTTGGTCAATTATAAATAACATAAAAGCTAGTATTCGTAACTAATTGGCGAGCTAGGTTCTACCTCAATTCTTTGTCTGTATGTAGTCTTTTAAGTTATTTGCTCATCTATTCAGAGTTGTTTAGAATTTACTTTTCTGTTGCGATAGTGTATACTTATTGAAAATTTGTTGCCTTGTTCATTATTTGCTGATCTTGATTTGTTAATCATGAATTGTTAATTGTTGGCGCGAGAAATGTCAGATCAGAGGTTATGCATTTCTCGACACTAAGCCTAGCCAGCCCTTTGATACCGATGGTTCTCGTACTTGTGTCTTCCACATGGTTCACTCTAAACAAATACATCATGTCTACTATAGATTTTCCAATGGCTGGAAGGTGTGGTCGGTGAATATTCAATATTTGTTTGTTCCATTTTGGAATTTAATAAAACTCCTATTGACTAAGTGGAGCATGAGATATTGTCTAAAATAGAAGCAGATTATTATGAGATTAGTATGTTGTGCAGCAATCGGTACAACACTTAGACAACTTATAGCATAAAAATTAATAAGTAAACATATCAAATTTCTCGAACTAGGTAAGTAAAGATGATTACAAAAAAGCTATAGAGAAGAGAGAGCAACGTTGCCAAAAAGAATTTTATTTCTCAAAAGAAAAAGTACAAATGAGCTTGAGAACTTATACGTATACTTGAGTTGCTTAGTGTGTTGTATGTGTAAAATAGTAAGTCTCATGTTTTATTTATAAGAAGGCTTCACAGGTTTTAGATAATTTCATGCAACTTGCACATCTTGTCAACATATCTAGATAGTTATAAGTATTAAAAGTTCTAGACATGTACAAGTTAATGAGATGTGCTAGATTATATTAAAATATCCTAGAATCGGGTCATGCTAGCACACTTGGATTGGATTTGGGTTCACATACTTGAAAATTTGGACATGCTATTGAAAATTTGCTCATTTGTTCAGAGTTGTTTAGAGTTTACTTTTCTATTTTGATCATGTAGACTTATTGAAAATTTGTTGTTCTGTTTATTATTTACTGATCTTGATTTGTTAATCATGAATTGTTAATTGTTGGCGCGAGAAGTGTCAAATCAGAGGTTATGCATTTCTCGACACTAAGCCTGGCCAGCCCTTTGATGCCGATGGTTCTTGTACTTGTGTCTTCCACATGGATCACTCTAAACAAATACGTCATGTCTACTATAGATTTTCCAATGGCTGGAAGGTGTGGTCGGTGAATATTCAATATTTGTTTGTTCCATTTTGGGATTTAATAAAATCCCTTTTGACTAAGTGGAGCATGAGATATTGTCTAAAATAGAGGCAGATTATTATGAGATTAGTATGTTGTGCAGCAATCAGTACAACACTTAGACAACTTATAGCATAAAAATTACTAAGTAAACATATCAAATTTCTCAAACTAGGTAAGTAAAGATGATTACAAAAAAGCTATAGAGAAGAGAGAGCAATGTTGCCAAAAAGAATTTTCTTTCTCAAAAGAAAAAGGACAAGTGAGTTTGAGAACTTATAAGTATACTTGAGTTGCTTAGTGTGTTGTATGTGTAAAATAGTAAGTGTCATATTTTATTTATAAGAAGGCTTCACAGGTTTTAGATAATTTCATGCAACTTGCACATCTTGTCAACATATTTAGATAGTTATAAGTATTAAAAGTTCTAGACATGTACAAGTATGTGCTAAATTATATTAGAACATTCTATGATTGGGCCAAGCTAGCACACTTGGCTTGAATTTGGGTTGACATACTTGAAAATTTAGGCAAGTTGTTACTTAGTGCATTTTGACTTGGCTTTTAGTGCACCTAGAGTCACCAATTTAGCCTCCTTTATTAGAAAATTCGAGCGGCTCGTGACAAGATGCTGAGCTGAGGATTCAAAATCTTCAATCTTGGTTTTCTTCAATTCCATGAATTGTTTGATATGTAGACAATAGAAGTTAGTTCGTGATTAGAACTTTAGCAAGTAACTTTATTTTGGGAACATTTCTTAGTCTTAAAGCTTATCTTAAATGTCTAGGTAACTATGGGCAGTAGAAAGAATTTTAAGGTTGTTCATGACTGTTGGTGCATTTTCTTTGAAACTTTGTTGCTTTGTCAACATGGAAATCCATATTAATGATTGGAATTCTTTGATATATAGACAATAGAAATTGGTTTCTAATAAGAACTTTAGCAGGTAAGTCTATACTAGAAACATTTTTTGGTCTTAAAGCTTATCTTGAATGTGGGGGTAGCTATAAGTAGCTAAAAGAATTTTAAGGTTGTTCATGACTACCAATGCATTTTTCTTGAAACCATTTAGCTCTGTCTATGTTCAAAAGTAATATGTTTAAACCTTCATGCTTGTTTTTTCTAATTTTAATTAGACTTAATGAGAAAGAAGAGATGATAGAAATCCACATTAATCCTGCGAATTGTTTGATGTCTCTACAATAGATAGTAGAATTTGGTTTGTGATAAGAACTTTAGCAGTCAAGTCCATGTTAGGAGCATTTCTAGGTCTTAAAGCTTATCCTGAATGTGTGGGTAGTTATGGGTAGCAACAAAAATTTTAAGGTTGTCCATGACCACCTGTGCCTTTTCCTTGAAACTATGTAGCTCTATTCATGTTTAAAAGTAGGGATGACAATTTGACTCAAACCAAATTTTAGCCCGATTGACTCGACTCATATTTTTTAGATTTTTGGCCTGAATTTTCAAGATTCAAGACGGGCTTGGGCCAAAAAATAAAGCCCCAATCAAAATTTAGGTTAAGGTCGGGTTGACGATCCCACCCTAAATTGAAAAAAAAAAGAAAAATTATGAATTTTTAGTTTTATGGAAGATATATATATTTGCATGCATATATAAAAGAGTAATTTTTGGTGCAATGCAAATTAGAAAAATTTTGGATTTTTTTTAATGTTCAGTTGTGGAATTGTGTGTTTTTATTTGGATAAGACATTAGTTTTTTTTTTAATGAAAAATTATGGACATATAATGATCCTAGAACAAAGCAATTTGGTTTTACATTATTGACCAACAAAGCAAAATTGGACAAAGTAATGCAAAATCGGACAAAATAAAGCAAAATATTTAAAGTGAGAGAGAAAACATTGTACGGGCTTTAGAAAAGCTTGACCTGACTTTAGCCTGAATTGGGTTAGGCCCAACCCGACTCGATGCGAAATACAAATTGTTAGACTTTTTTCAAGTTAGTCTTTCAATTTTAATAATAGGGCCAGGCTTTGGTTTAGCCAAGTCCAAGCCTGAGCTAACCAATTGCCATCTCTATTCAAAAGTAATGTGTTTGGATTTTCACACTTGTTTATTTTCTAATTTTAATTTGATTTGATAAGAAAGAAGAGCTAGAGAATACAGATAAATCACTTTATTTAAACAAAAGGATTAGTGATTAGAGCATATTACACCAACTTGGGGGAAGTGTCTTTGCTGTTCTTCTACTCAATCTAATTAGTATAAAAAATAAAGTTTTTGAACTGATGAAATTGATGAGTGTTTTGTCAAGCCTGGATATGGGAAGATTCCATTTCCATCTCTTCTTTGCTGAGCATCTGTTTGTAGTAACAAAAATGGTGGCTATGGTCCAAACCAGGATACCAATCAAAAGCAGAGGTTTCTAAGCATTTGTTATATTTAATTCGGTAGCCATGATTTTGTCCACAGGTGCCGTCTTCATCCACATTTATATATCACGGTTGCAAAACAAGAGTATGAAATTTTTACTATAGAAACTAAGCCGAGTAATGATAATTTTATCGTGTTTACAATGGTGTTGACATTTTTAACAGGCACATATTTAGTATTGAATATCGCCAAAGTTGCTTCTTCTTGATTTACAATTTATTTGGACCTTTTTATTGTTTAACAAGACTGGTGAAAACATTGTGACGAGATGTTATTGAAATTTTTGGAGGAGATCCAAGGAATTTGCTTTCCTAGAGTTCATTGGCTTTTTCGGGGAAGAGCCCTTTGTCGTGTACAACAACAGAACAAAGGATATTGAGCCCTTTATCGGGTACAACAACAGAACAGAGGATACAACGCTTTAGGTTTTATGCTCTTAAATTTGAATATGATACAATTAATTAATTCAGAGAATTATTTATACCTTTTACTGTTGTGTATATTTTGTACGTTGGCGTTGTTCTATGTGTGAGAATTTATATAGTCTGAATTTCTATAAGTCCTCCATCTTCAGCCTTTTTTTGTTTTGCCATAAGCAAACCTGAAGAAATTTATGGAAAAAAGTATTAACCATAAAAATGTGGATTTCTTATTTCATACCATGGTTTGATTGTCATTGGTCTCTGCTGCTCGTCATAACCTATTACAAGTTCAAATATTCCCAAATTTTAGGAAATTAATTAATTGTTAATGTTTATAATTCTCTCAAAATGTACCACATATGTATATTGTTGTAGTTGGGATTTTTTCCATGGTGCATGATTAGAATAAATTGGATCTCGTGTCGGCGACATGTAGTCCGTGGAGATGGGAAAGAATTGATCAAGGTAATAATAATGCAAAAGAGAAGAAGAAGAGGAACAATAGAGAAGAAAAGTTAGACAATATCTTAGAGCGACATGTCGAGGAAGTAAAGGATTCCTGTATAGAAATTGTTGCACTTGTAGCAACTGTTACTTTTACCGCAAGTATTACTATGCCTGCTGATTACAATAATGAAATGGGTCTAGAGTCCAGAGTCCAGAGTCCAGACTAGGGGTGCCGCAGTTCTAACTAGAAGCGTCAAGCAATGCTTTACAGGCTAGCATTTGTTACGCTCAATTTGATAGCCATGACTTTGTCCACAAGTGCCGTGTTCATCCACTTTACTTACTTGTCAAGGTTGGTGACGAAGAGTATGGAGCATTGACAATGGCAACTGAGCCTAGGACTAATACTTTATGGCTTGTTAATTTGGTGTTAGCATTTCTTAAAGGCACATATTCAGTGCTATATAATGCCAAAGGCCAAAGCGCTTGTAGTTATGGTTTTCGTTATCCCTGGCTTGTTCTTCTTCATATATCGGTACTTCTTAGGTGTGTTGATCATCTACTCAATTTATGTTAACTAGCCGGCGGTCTAACCCTTCCTCATGAAGGTTGTACATTTTTCTTTCTTCGGCCAATGCATGCACTCAACTGCATGCATATATTTCGTAAAATATCTTGATATATACAGATCCTTTCGCAAATTCGAGTGTTGTGTATATTTAAATGATGTGTAATAGTAAATGTCTTGTATAAGTTATATTGGAAATTTTTCCCAAGTTCCTCTAATCCTCTCAACATGGAATGATAAAAATAAAATGCCTCCTTTTATTATTATTATTATTATTATTATTAAATTTTCTTATATTACATATGTGATATTTGGGGAAGATTCTTTTCTACTGTAATAAATTGCTTCTGAGTAAAGTAGTTACAGCTCCTAAGATTGACTAAGTCATACCCAAACGCAATATCTTTTCCTCCACTTTGTTTCTTTCAACTCCCTATCCTCTACACGAAAGCTACACAGCAATGCAACACACTCGCAAATAAAAATGAATTGGATGCTTATCTATATGCTTTTCGATGTATTAGCTTATTCTATCCTTACAATACACAATGCTTTCTTATGATGTAAGTTTTAAACGATGAAGAAAAATTTACTGCTCTTAGTATTTTTCTTGGCGGTAAACTGCAACTAAATTCTATTAATATATTTTTAAATCTTTGCATTGCGGGGTATCTCAATCAGCTATGGGCATGATATTCATTCCATGCTACAAAACGTTGAGCACCTTTCTTCTCTTCTCTGCATCTAGCCATCCAAAACCTTCATCTCTAATTATTATGTTGACGTTTCCAAAATGGCATTTGAAAATAACAATTTAGATTTGATTCACTTAAAAAATTTGAGGAAGCATCTCCGTTGCCATCGAAACCATTTGATTCAGTGATGGTACTCCTTTAACGTTGTGGATTACGACGTTACGTGCACATGTTCTACAACATATTGAGAACCTTTCACATTACTTCGAAAATATGAGCTTCAATGATTAAAACACATACTTATTCCCAAATAGTACTGTTAACTCTTGCGGGACATATATCTTGTCAAACAGAGGATCTTTTAACTGAACCATTGTTTTTTGCGTGCATGAGTTGTTGGGGGGAAAAATAAGTTTTTTTTTTAAATTGGGGGAAGTGTCTTTGCTGTTCTTCTACTCAATCTAATTAGTATAAAAAATAAAGTTTTTGAACTGATGAAATTGATGAGTGTTTTGTCAAGCCTGGATATGGGAAGATTCCATTTCCATCTCTTCTTTGCTGAGCATCTGTTTGTAGTAACAAAAATGGTGGCTATGGTCCAAACCAGGATACCAATCAAAAGCAGAGGTTTCTAAGCATTTGTTATATTTAATTCGGTAGCCATGATTTTGTCCACAGGTGCCGTCTTCATCCACATTTATATATCACGGTTGCAAAACAAGAGTATGAAATTTTTACTATAGAAACTAAGCCGAGTAATGATAATTTTATCGTGTTTACAATGGTGTTGACATTTTTAACAGGCACATATTTAGTATTGAATATCGCCAAAGTTGCTTCTTCTTGATTTACAATTTATTTGGACCTTTTTATTGTTTAACAAGACTGGTGAAAACATTGTGACGAGATGTTATTGAAATTTTTGGAGGAGATCCAAGGAATTTGCTTTCCTAGAGTTCATTGGCTTTTTCGGGGAAGAGCCCTTTGTCGTGTACAACAACAGAACAAAGGATATTGAGCCCTTTATCGGGTACAACAACAGAACAGAGGATACAACGCTTTAGGTTTTATGCTCTTAAATTTGAATATGATACAATTAATTAATTCAGAGAATTATTTATACCTTTTACTGTTGTGTATATTTTGTACGTTGGCGTTGTTCTATGTGTGAGAATTTATATAGTCTGAATTTCTATAAGTCCTCCATCTTCAGCCTTTTTTTGTTTTGCCATAAGCAAACCTGAAGAAATTTATGGAAAAAAGTATTAACCATAAAAATGTGGATTTCTTATTTCATACCATGGTTTGATTGTCATTGGTCTCTGCTGCTCGTCATAACCTATTACAAGTTCAAATATTCCCAAATTTTAGGAAATTAATTAATTGTTAATGTTTATAATTCTCTCAAAATGTACCACATATGTATATTGTTGTAGTTGGGATTTTTTCCATGGTGCATGATTAGAATAAATTGGATCTCGTGTCGGCGACATGTAGTCCGTGGAGATGGGAAAGAATTGATCAAGGTAATAATAATGCAAAAGAGAAGAAGAAGAGGAACAATAGAGAAGAAAAGTTAGACAATATCTTAGAGCGACATGTCGAGGAAGTAAAGGATTCCTGTATAGAAATTGTTGCACTTGTAGCAACTGTTACTTTTACCGCAAGTATTACTATGCCTGCTGATTACAATAATGAAATGGGTCTAGAGTCCAGAGTCCAGAGTCCAGACTAGGGGTGCCGCAGTTCTAACTAGAAGCGTCAAGCAATGCTTTACAGGCTAGCATTTGTTACGCTCAATTTGATAGCCATGACTTTGTCCACAAGTGCCGTGTTCATCCACTTTACTTACTTGTCAAGGTTGGTGACGAAGAGTATGGAGCATTGACAATGGCAACTGAGCCTAGGACTAATACTTTATGGCTTGTTAATTTGGTGTTAGCATTTCTTAAAGGCACATATTCAGTGCTATATAATGCCAAAGGCCAAAGCGCTTGTAGTTATGGTTTTCGTTATCCCTGGCTTGTTCTTCTTCATATATCGGTACTTCTTAGGTGTGTTGATCATCTACTCAATTTATGTTAACTAGCCGGCGGTCTAACCCTTCCTCATGAAGGTTGTACATTTTTCTTTCTTCGGCCAATGCATGCACTCAACTGCATGCATATATTTCGTAAAATATCTTGATATATACAGATCCTTTCGCAAATTCGAGTGTTGTGTATATTTAAATGATGTGTAATAGTAAATGTCTTGTATAAGTTATATTGGAAATTTTTCCCAAGTTCCTCTAATCCTCTCAACATGGAATGATAAAAATAAAATGCCTCCTTTTATTATTATTATTATTATTATTATTAAATTTTCTTATATTACATATGTGATATTTGGGGAAGATTCTTTTCTACTGTAATAAATTGCTTCTGAGTAAAGTAGTTACAGCTCCTAAGATTGACTAAGTCATACCCAAACGCAATATCTTTTCCTCCACTTTGTTTCTTTCAACTCCCTATCCTCTACACGAAAGCTACACAGCAATGCAACACACTCGCAAATAAAAATGAATTGGATGCTTATCTATATGCTTTTCGATGTATTAGCTTATTCTATCCTTACAATACACAATGCTTTCTTATGATGTAAGTTTTAAACGATGAAGAAAAATTTACTGCTCTTAGTATTTTTCTTGGCGGTAAACTGCAACTAAATTCTATTAATATATTTTTAAATCTTTGCATTGCGGGGTATCTCAATCAGCTATGGGCATGATATTCATTCCATGCTACAAAACGTTGAGCACCTTTCTTCTCTTCTCTGCATCTAGCCATCCAAAACCTTCATCTCTAATTATTATGTTGACGTTTCCAAAATGGCATTTGAAAATAACAATTTAGATTTGATTCACTTAAAAAATTTGAGGAAGCATCTCCGTTGCCATCGAAACCATTTGATTCAGTGATGGTACTCCTTTAACGTTGTGGATTACGACGTTACGTGCACATGTTCTACAACATATTGAGAACCTTTCACATTACTTCGAAAATATGAGCTTCAATGATTAAAACACATACTTATTCCCAAATAGTACTGTTAACTCTTGCGGGACATATATCTTGTCAAACAGAGGATCTTTTAACTGAACCATTGTTTTTTGCGTGCATGAGTTGTTGGGGGGAAAAATAAGTTTTTTTTTTAAAAAAATTTTATAAAACTTTTTAGGACCGATCTCATACAATATATAGGAATACGTAATTTAAAAATTGTACCTTAAAAATCCGATTTGGCTTTTTCCGCTAAAGTGATTTAGGCTCCCAGATCACGATCCGTTACCACAACTCCTGTTAGATCACGATCTGCCACCAAATAATCTTCTAGGTTATGACTCAAGTTTGATCTGCACTTGACATGTGGGCGCCTTTATCACCGCTAAAGAGAGAAAAAAACTTTTTTTTTCTGATATGTATAAAGTGACTGCTCTCTTCTTTTGGAAGAAAATAAACCTTTTTATATCTCTATCTAGTGAAAACCCTAGGCTCCCTTTTTTATATTATTTAATTCTATTAAATTAATTTTTATTTAAATAAAAATAATAAATCAAAAGTAACGTTACTTCTTTTTTGTCATATGGGCTCATATTATAAAATAACACAATGCCCCTTAGACACAAGTACATTACATGGAGCCTCTCACTAAATAATATATTTTGTCTTTTAACCCAAATAGCTAGTTATCTTACTTATTAATCCAGTAGTGGTGCAGTCAATTAAATGAGCTAACCCGGGGGTCATTTGGGAACATATAATAGTGGCTATAATAATTAGGCCTGTAATTAAACTATCCCAATTATTTAATTCCATATCTACTCCACTAAATGATTGGAACTAACCTCCATAATTGTATGCTCGAATAATAATTCGACCCAAGTCACATCGATTTCTTTACTGCATAATCATTTGTATCACATCGTTAATTAAATCGACATCTCAACTATCCAATCGATTTAATTACATCTTATTCCTTAGTACTTAATGATTTTCTCTAATGATCATTTTCAACATACTAAATATGTTAACACACTCTGGCCAGATAATTCTATGATCAAGTGCCAAAAACTCATCAAAAGATGTATTGTACAAATTCTATATTGTTAATATATAACTCCAATACTCATAAATGCTCCCACCAAGATACCGGATAATCTAGACTACAAGTATGTGTCATGCCCATTGGTAACTCAAATGGAATAACAATTACAATCATGAAATCATAATTAACTCAATATTAAGATTACAGTAAAATCAATGCCTATGAGATTTAATAAGTNGCCTATGAGATTTAATAAGTCTGACAGTTATTACAAAGTTAATTAAATCTCATATGTGATCATGTTCAATGTAGTCGTACTACATCAATAAATTCATACATGATTAAGACAAATTATTCAATGAATTTATTACAGCTATACCTAAATAAAGTACCCAACTTTATTTATCAACTGCGAACTTAATTTATTTAATCATAAGATAACTTGTACTTATGTCTTCTGTGAATCCACATGGTGATCACATAAATACATATAATATGATTAAATGGACTTTAATCAAAATATTAATGCAATTAAGATATTTGAATAAAATACCTCATTTATTTTATTAATCAGAAAAATTATTTATTACAATTAAATAAACACATATGCTTTTAAATAGCACATTTTCCCAACAATCTCCCACTAGCTCTCAAAGCATATTTGGCATCTCACGCATGCCCATGGATTCTAAGTGCAAGTTAAAAGGTTTCCCAGGTATGGCCTTAGTAAAAGGATTTGCCAAGTTTTGCTGTGACGCAATCTGAGTAACCTTCACATCACCTCTCTGCACTATATCCATTATAAGATGATACTTCCTCTCAATATATTTTTGTTTCTTGTGGTTCATTGGTTCCTTAGATTGAGCTACCGCACCACTATTATCGCAAAATAGTTTAAGGGGTGCAATTATAGCAGGTACCACCGCAAGATCTTGTAGGAACTTGCGGAGCCATACAACTTCTTTTACAGCTTCGGATGCAGCCACATATTCAGCTTCAATTGTGGAGTCTGTTATACAAGATTGTTTCACACTCCTCCAACTAATAGCTCCACTTTCCAATGTAAACACATAGCCGGAAGTTGATTTTCTAGAATTCTTATCTGACATAAAGTTAGAATCAGTATAACCCACTGGAATGAGTTCATCACCAGAATACACAAGCATATAATTTTTAGTTCTTTTAGATACTTCATTATATGTTTGACCGCAGTCCAATGTTCAGGTCCAGGATTAGATTTATATCTATTAACCATCCTTACCGCAAAACAGATGTCTGGCCGAGTGCAAAACATGGCATACATGAGACTTCCCACAGCTTCTGCATAGGGAACTCGTCTCATTCTCTCTATCTCTTCAGATGTTTTAGGTGATTGATCCTTAGATAATGTAATTCCATGTCTGAATGATAATAAACCAGTCTTGGAATTTTTCATGTTAAATCTAGTTAATATCTTATCGATATAGACCACTTGAGACAAGGTTAAAGTTTTATTCTTTTGGTCTCGTAGTAACTTGATACCAAGAATATAACTTGCCTCTCCCAGGTCTTTCATATCAAATTGTTTTGCTAACCAACTCTTTATTGTAGTCAATACTCCTATATCGTTTCCAATTAGGAGAATATCGTCTACATAAAGAATTAGGAAGGCTACATATTTTTCTTGAATTTTCTTGTACACACATTGTTCATCAATGTTCTGAATGAATCCAAATGATTTAATCACTTGATCAAATCTGATGTTCCATGACCGGGATACTTGCTTCAATCCATAAATGGATCGCTGTAACTTATATACTATGTGTTCTTGGCCTTTTTGTATAAATCTATTTGGTTGTTGCATGTAGATGTTTTCTTCAAGATGCCCGTTAAGAAAGACAGTCTTGACATCCATTTGCCAAATTTCATAATCTAGCACTGCAGCAATGGAGAGTAGAATCCTGATGGATTTAAGCATAGCAACCGGAGAAAAGGTTTCCTCATAATCGATTCCCTCTTTCTGAGTAAACCCTTTGGCTACTAATCTTGCTTTAAATGTTTCCACCATTCCGTCTACTCCTCTTTTTCTCTTATAGATCTACTTGCACCCTATAGGTTTTACCCCATTTGGTGCCTCTACAAGTTCTCAGACTTTATTGGAATATATAGATTCCATTTCTTGATTCATGGTCTTTTTCTAATTCAACATCTCTATCTATTAGAGCTTTGTTGTAGCTAGTAGGATCTTGTACATGTTCATCTAAGATAGCCGTATAGATTTCTCCCAATAACATGTATCTTGCAGGTAACCTAGTTATCCTCCCACTGCGATGAGGTTCTAAAAGTGATGGTTGTTCAAGAATAATCATGTATTGATCAGCTGGTTGTTGCTGTTCTTCCTGTTCTGTAACAGGCGTTGAAAGCTGAGCATCAACCTGATCACCTGACAGTTCTTCGAGTATTACCTTACTCTTAGGTTTGAAGTTATTCATATAGTCTTCCTCGAGGGAAGTGAAATGTGTGCTCACGATCACTTTCCTATCTTGAGGACTATAAAATAAACCTCCCCTTGTTCCTTTGGGATACCCCACAAACATACAAACCTCATAACGTGAATCCATTTTGTCTGCCTTTGGTTTCAGCACATGTGCTAGTGATCCCCAAATATGGACATGTCGTAAACTTGGTTTGAGACCTGACTATAATTCTATTGGGTTTTAGGCACTGATTTAGATGGAACTAAGTTCAAGAGGTAAACTGTAGTTTTCAGTACTAGTCCTCAAAAAGAAATTGGTAATGACGAATAAATAAGTATAGATCTCACCATATCCAAAAGAGTTTTATTTCTCCTTTCAGCTACCCCATTTTGTTGTGGTGTTCCCGGGGCAGTCAACTGAGATATAATCCCATTTTCAACCAGATACTCTTTGAAATCTCCTGAGAGAAATTCACCACCTCAATCAGATCGAAGTTTCTTTATGTTCTTATCTAATTATTTTTCTGTCTCAGCCCTATACTCTTTAAATTTCTCAAGAGCTTCAGACTTATGACGCATCAGATAAACATAACCGTATCTCGAGTAATCATCAGTGAAAGTGATGAAATACTCATAACCTCCTCGAGCTTGTACATTGATTGGTCCACATACATCTATATGTATCAATTCAAGTGGTACTGTTGCACGTACACCTTTGGCTGAGAATGACTTTTTGGTCATTTTTCCTTCTAAACAAGATTCACAGAGTGGCAATGATTCATTTTCTAATGGACCCAAGAGCCCATCTTTGATCATTCTCTGTATCCTATTTTAGTTTATATTACTCAAGCGTAAATGCCAGAGGTAAGATTAGTTGGAAGAAATATTTTTTTTCTTAAATAAATGTGTATGATCATCATTATTGTTCATTATGTCATGCATATAATAAATTATTAGACTTAAATGATATAAATTATCTTCCAATGTACCAGAACAAATAAGTCTCTTATTATAAAAAATAGAAACAGAGGATCCAAAATTTACAGTGTACCCTTACTTTGACAAACAAGCTACTAAAATTAAATTCCTCTTAATATCTGGAACATAAAGACAATTATTCAAAATTAAAGTCTCATTATTAAAAGATAATAAAACAGATCCAATCTTAATTACTGACACGAACTGTCCTGTCCCTAACTGCAGCTTGACACTTCATTCACTTAATTTTCTGGTTTCCTGAAACCAATAAAGTGAATTACAAATATGATTAGTTGCTCCTGAATCCAACACCCAAGTGTCAATAGGATTCTGAACTAAACAAGCCTCAATTACAAAAAGATTTCCCATACCCGATTTCATAATTTTAGGGCAATCTTTTTTCCAGTGACCTTTATGTCCACACTTGAAGCATTTGCCTTTCGGCTTGCCATTTTACTTGGTAGACGGTCTCTTTTTCCCAGCTTTCTTCTTACCTTTGCCTTTCGGCTTAGGCCTAAAAGAAGAACCTTTTTCAGCAATATTTATGCTTCCCAGAGATTTCTCAGTACGATAGATCTCTTCAGTAGAATGAAGTTCGTTCATCAATTTAGTTAAGGTCATGTCTCTTTTGTTCATGTTATAATTAACCTTAAACTCCTTGAATATTTCTGGCAGAGATTCTAGCACCATCTCAATCTTTGAGTTATCATCGATTTGTGCTCTCTGAATCTCAGCCTCATTCAAATAGTCCATCATTTTGAGGACATGATCACGAACTCTTGTGCCCTTCCCCATTTTACTGTTCATAATTCCTTTCAGCGCTGCTTGTCTCGCGGAGCGAGTACTTTGCCCGAACATCTGTTGGAGACTATCCATTATTTCAGTGGCAGTCTCAAAGTTCTGATATTTGGTCTGCAGAATATTAGAAATCGAGGCTAAAATGTAGCATTTTGCCATTTCATTAGCCTTTCTCATAAAGCCTCCTCTGATTTCTATGAGCATCATCTGCTGGAATGGAGGGTATGGCTGGGTTAAGATATATTTATAATTTTCAACAGTCAGGACAATGAATAGATTTCTTTTCCAATCTATATAGTTCTCTCTAGTGAGTTTGTTTTGACTCAGAATAATAGTAAGTGGGCTCAGGGAAGACATTTCTGAAAAATAAAACATCCATGCATAAATAATTTTGAAATAATATTCACAATAAATGACAAAAATTCATAAAACCATAAATCCATTTTAATTTATTGTAACGATAATCTAGTTCCGCTTTGACAAGCTATCCATTGGGGAAGTCATGTCTACACTTAGTAGACCCAATTACCCATTGGATTATTTACTTTCATGTAGAGACATGACAAATAATTATCGTTATCATTTTGGTTAACAGAGCTTCGTTGGGAAGGTTAATAACAAATTTTAGTTGAGTTTATAATCATTGTTTTAATCTACGTATTTTTCATATCAATAGTCACCGTTGGGGTGAACAATCGATTGAAAAATATTTCAATTTTATCTTTGAAGAAGTTCATCAAATAAAATATCTAATATATATACCCTCCGAAGGGAGCATCACCGTATCATGAAGTCGAGGTATATATATAATTTTATTATTGAACTAACAATGGAGCCCGTGGAAAAATTATCTTGAATTTTCCCTCTCCCACTCAATATTTTAAAATTGGTTTTTCCTTTTAAAACATACACATTGTTAATTGTATGCTTCCTATAATATTATCTAGATGATATCCAATATTATTAAGCATATGCAAATTACAAATAATATAATGAGATTCATAATTAATGAATGACATGTATCATTATGCATAGAGTGGCACTACCTATTCTATATGACATGTTATCATGGCATGTAATCATCCAAAACATAACATATAGAAAATAATTAAACAATCTTAATTCATGGCTTTCCTAAAATGAAAAAGAATACATTAACCCTGAGCCTAATCTTTATTGGGCTTCTTGTCAATATCCATCTTCCATAGGCTTGTCTTTGTTAATGGACTAGGGGAAAATGAACTTTTAAATTTATTATTGGTCCAATTTTAATTTTGAAAGGAAATAAATAATAATTTAATTTTTTAAAACAAACTTTTGGACCAAAATAAATTTTATGTGTTCAATTTTATCTATGCATTTTAATCCATTAAGCCCAAATTCAATTGGACCTAAAATTAGGATTCATTAAGTCCAAAACTATTTTTAAACTCAAATGCAAAAAATAAAAAATTTTCTGCCCAAAAGATAAATTATGGAACCATAGGGACCTCCATGATAGAAATCATGAAACCCTAAAATCCATATTTTTTTCCACAAAGCAGCCACTGTTCATACCTTTCTCACCGGACAGCCGCCATCAACGCCGAGTTTGCCGTCGCCGATCCGTCGGAAAGTCGCCAACCAACGCCCTCCGCCAGCAGTCTGTGCGCGCGTGCTTCCAGCCCACGCTCGCGCTGCTGGTTGTACGCTGCAGTTGCTGGTCACGTGCTGCAACTGCCAGCCACGGCGCACATAGCGCGCTTGCAGCGCGCATACGGCAATTGCTGGGCGTGCAGAGCGCGCTACTGCCTACGCGGGCCGCGCGCGCTGCTGTTGCGCGTGGCTGCTGGTAGCATACTACTGAAATTTCCGGCCTCCATTCATTTAATATGTCATCGCGTGATTAATTCCAGCGATATACAAATTTCGGCTTACAAAATTTCTATAACAGTAAACTAAATCAAGAGGGAAACATGATGATAAAAGACCACCCCTCTTGTTACAGATAAAAAAAAATACAGTAGAGAATCTAACCATGAATTAAGATAAACCATAAGAATACTTTTATTCATATATTAAAATAATAATATATATATATATATGAAATTCTTATATATATAAAAATCAAGAGTGATTTCATACGAAATTCTTATATATTAATATGAAATGACACTAATACCAATTGTTGGGGAAAATCAGTTTTTTTTTTAAATTTTTTATAAAAATTTTTAGGACCGATCTCATACAATATATAAGAATACATAATTTAAAAATCGTACCTTGAAAATCCGATTTGGCTTTTTCCGCTGAAGTGATTTAGGCTCCTAGATCACAATCCGTCACCACCACTCATGTTAGATCACGATCCGTCACCACCACTCCTGTTAGATCACGATCCGTCATCACAACTCATGTTAGATCACGATCCGCCACCAAATAATCTTCCAGGCTATGACTCAAGTTTTATCTGCACTTGATGTGTGGGCGCCTTTATCACCACTAAAACAGCTAGCACGAGAAAATTTTTCTCTCAACAATAGAGAGAAAAATCTTTTTCTCTGATATGTATAAAGTGGCTGCTCTCTTTTTTTGTTAGAAAATAAGCCCTTTTATATCTCTATCTAGTGGAAACCCTAGGCTCCCTTTTTTATATTATTTAATTCTATTAAATCAATTTTGATTTAAATAAAAATAATAAATCAAAAGTAACGTTACTTCTTTCTTGTCATAGGTGCCCATCTTGTAAAATAACACAAGACCCCTTAGACATAAGTACATTACATGGAGTCTCCCACTAAATACTATATTTTCGCTTTTAACCCAAATAACTAGTTATCTTGCTTATTAATCCAGTAGCGGTGTAGTTAATTAAATAAGTTAACCCGGGGATCATTTGGGAACATACAATAGTGGCTATAATAATTAGGCCTGTAATTAAACTAGCCTAATTATTTAATTTCAAATCTACTTCACTAAAAGATTAAAACTGACCTCTATAATTGTATGCTCGAATAATAATTCGACCCAACCCACATCGATTTCTTTACTGCATAATCCTTTGTACCAAATCGTTAATTAAATCGACTCTGTCCAATCGATTTAATTACATCTTATTCCTTGATACTTACTGGTTTTCTCTAATGATCATTTTCAATATACTAAATATGTTGACATACTCTGGCCAGAGAATTCTATGATCAAATGCTAAAAACCCATCAAGAGATGTGTTGTACAAATTCTATATTGTTAATATATAACTCTAATACTCATAAATGCTCCCACCAAGATACCGGGCAATCTAGACTACAAGTATGTGGAGATGCCGGTTACGAATAACAAAGTGGAGATGCCGGTGACGAATACGAATCAAATTGTACATGTGAATGTTTAGGACTTATAACCGAAGGAGAAAGAAGAAACCAACCCACGAGAATACGTTCCTAAAGCTCCATTTCCTCAGAGGTTAACTAAAGGAAAAAAAGGAAAATCCACAGGTGAGATTATTGAAATCTTCAAACAGGTAAGTGTTAACATCCCTTTGCTTGATGCTATAAAGCAAGTTTCATCTTATGCCAAGTTTCTTAAATACCTTTGTACTAAAAAGAGAAATATTCACGTTCAAAAGAAGGCATTTTTAACATAAAACGTTAGTTCTATACTCCAACACAAAATCCTCTCAAATGCAAAGACCCAGGCTTCCCCACTATCTCATGTAGTATAAGGAACCACACAATTGAGAATGCTTTGTTGGATTTAGGAGCTAGTGTAAATATGTTGTCTTACTCAGTATTCGTGAAACTTGAACTGAGAGAGAATTACACCTAACTCCAATGATGTTACAGGTTGCAGATCGATCCACGAAAATACCTCGTGGTATTATGGAGGACGTGCTTATCTAGGTAGACAAGTTTTATTTTCCTGTTGATTTCATTGTAATTGACACTCAACCAATACATGATTCAATGAAGCACATCCCCATTATCATAGGCTGACCTTTCTGGGCAACTGCCGATACTCACATTAAATGCAGGACTGGAAATATGCAGTTATCTTTTGGCAACATGACTATGGAGCTAAACATCTTCAACATTGCCAAACAACCTCAGAATGCAGATAATGGAATTGTTGATGCGAATTTAATAGAAACAATAATTGATAATACTTTTCTTTCAAACTTTAGTGATGATCCTTTACAAACATGTTTTTAACTCACTTTTGTTTGAATTTTGATATTGACAGATCAGTCGATGAGGTCAACGCTCTACTTGACTCAGAATCATCCATGGACACTAATAAATGGAAGTTAAGAGTTGAGCAACTAGCACCATCAGAGAATAAACTCATCCCTTCATCAGAATCACCACCGAAACTTGAGCTCAAATCATTACCCAACACTTTGGAATATGCATTTTTGGGAGAAGAAAGTACACTACTGATAATCATCTCACCATCCCTAAGTGATGAAGAAAAAGGTAAGTTGTTGGATGTTTTAAAAGAGCACAAAGAAGCATTAGGATGGACCATAGCCGACATAAAAGATATAAACCTAGTGTTAACGTAAATATGTTAATAATATTGATTTTGATGATAACAAACTTTATATGGTTTTTGACCAAAAAAAAATAATGGAGATATTTCTTAATAAATGAAAGCCCTTTTATTCATTGCCTTATTTCTTCATAAAAGATGGACTTTCAAATTAGAAAGAGATTCTCTACAAAAACTTGTTTAAAATTGCAATTCTGGTTATAAACGGTGAACCGTTTATTTAAAACGGTTAACCGATTAAAGGCAGAGAGCAACATATTTCCTAAACCTCTAACCGTTTATGAAAAACGGAAAACACAAAAGATGGGAAGGTTACTGGAAATTAACGGTAAACCGTTTATTTAAACGGTTAACCGATTAAAGGCAGAGAGCAACACATTTCCTAACCCTCTAGCCGTTTATGGTTAACGGAAACCACCCAAAATGGAAAGGATACTGGAAACTAACGGTGAACCGTTTATTTTAAACGGTTAACCGATAACGTCCAGAATTGAAGGTTGTCCTCCTCTGGCACTGATGAGGCCAAATTTGTTTTGCAGGTTACTGGAGTCAAACGGCGCACCGTTTATTACAAACGGTTAACCGATAGTATCCAGAGAAGCCACTTCACGCAAGTCCTTAACCGTTTAGTGTAAACGGATAACCGATGTTCATCTTGCAGGTCTCTGGAAGTTAACGGCGAAAGATTAAACGTAAACGGCAAACCGTTTATTTGAAATCTGGTCCAACGGTAACTTTGATCAATCGAAACGGCTAACCGTTTATTACTAACGGCGAACCGTTTTCTGTCCGACAGTTTGTAACGGCTAGATTTTCAGCTCCAGATATAAATAAGCTCATTCAAATTCAAAGAAGATTGATCACAACACGACCATTGAGCTAATATTCGAGAATACAACCTTCATAGAGCTTAGAACACACTCTTGCTTCATCTATTCACATATTAAGCATCATTGTGTAATCTTATATATTGTGAGAGGCAAAAACAGTTTGTAATCTTTTACTTTGAGTGATTGTAAGTGTTGGGATACACTTGGGTTAAGAGATTGGGAATAATCTCTTGTTGTAAAGGTCCATTGACACCTTGGAAGTCAAGTGTAAGCATTTGAAGCCTTGGAGGCTTGCTTAGTGGAATCCTCAAGCCCGGAAAGCTTGGAGGCGTGGACGTAGGCGAGGTTGGCCGAACCACGTAAAAATCTCGGTGTTTGAATCCCTCTTTCCTTATCTTTTTATATTGTGATCATCTTAATTGTTATTGCTTTGAATTTGATTTATAATTGCATTAAGATTTTCTTTAATAAATTGAATAATTTTTTAGAATCTCAATTCACCCCCCTCTTGGGTTGCATACTTGTATTTCAATTGGTATCAGAGCCTCGTTCTCTTGTTAAGACTTAATCGCCTAGAGTAAAAGATCCATGGCAACCCTAAATGACTCAACCTTTAGAGAAGGGCAATCTACAACTAGACCACCATTCTTTGATGGAAATGATTATGCTTATTGGAAAACTAGAATGAGAATCTACTTGCAAGCCTTAGATTATGAAATTTGGGAAGTTGTTTGTGATGGTCCATTCATGCCTATGTTTAAGGATGAAGTAGGAGATGATATTCCTAAACCATCAAGTCAATGGAGTGAGTTAGAAAAGAGAAAAATGTCTCTAAACTCCAAGGCTATGAATGCTTTGTTTTGTGCCCTTGATAAGAAAGAATTCCATAGAGTATCTAGTTGTGAAAGTGCACAAGAGATATGGAACAAACTTGAAGTTGTCTATGAAGGGACAAATCAAGTGAAAGAGTCTAAAATCAGTAGATACACTCGTCAATATGAGTTGTTCCAAATGGAACAAAATGAAAATGTGTATTCTATGTATACTAGATTCACGGACATAGTGAACACCCTAGGTGCCTTAGGGAAAACCTTCTCAAATAGTGAGAAAGTTAAGAAAATCATTAGGTCACTTCCAAAAGAATGGAGACCTAAAAGAACCGCCATTGAAGAGGCCAAAGATTTAAATACTTTACCTCTTGATGATTTAATTGGTTCTCTTATTTCATATGAAGAGGATTTAGCTGCAGAAAAAGGACATGAGGAGAAGAAGAAAAGCATTGCTCTCAAAGCTTCAAAATATGAGAGTGATGGAGAGAGTGAACCGGATGATGAAGAGCTAGCCATGCTAGCAAGGAGGTTCAGAAAATTCTTCAAGAAAACCGGAGAGCGAAGAAATTTCAGAAACTTCAAGAACCATAGGGAGAAGAAGGAGGCAATCACATGCTATGAATGCAAGAAGCCTGGACATATAAGATCGGAGTGCCCACTTATCAACAAACTCAAGAAGAAAGCAATGGTTGCAACTTGGGATGATAGTGAGGAAGAATCAAGTGATGAAGAAGGATCGCAAGAAGTATCAAACCTAGCACTCATGGCAATAGGAGGAGATGATGATCTCAATGAGGTAAGTGATCCCACCTATGATGAATTGTATGATGCCTTTAAAGATTTGCATAATGAGTTGATGAAGATTGGTAAAAAGAATGTATGTCTTAAAAAGGAAATGGCAAAGCTTAAAAATGAAAATGAATCTCTAAATGCAAGAATTGTATGCCTAGAAGTAGGGAACAAAACTTTGCATGATGAAATTGCAGTATCAAATGAGAAACCTAGCATCTTACATGAGCATCTAGAATCACACATAGATGAGCTGAAAAATGAGAACGAAATGCTCAAGAAAAAGAGTAATGAATTGAATGAAATTGTTTTGAAATTTACAAATGGGCAAAAGATGTTGGATAATATGCTTAACTCACAAAAATGTGTTTTTGATAAAGGAGGACTTGGATATAAGCCTAACTTGAAGCAAAAGTATTATAAGAATTATTTTGTTAAAGCTACCTCCACAAATGATCATAAGATTACATGTCATTATTGTAATCAAAATGGTCACATGAAATTTAGATGTCCCGTGAAAAGGAATGCATATTATGGTGTCAAATGCATTTGGGTTCCAAAAGGAACCGTTGCTAACTCTCAAGGACCCAAAAAGCTTTGGGTACCTAAAACTTGAGACTTTTTCTTGTAGGGCTTGAAGAAGAAGAAAAACAAATGGTACTTGGACAGCGGTTGTTCAAGGCACATGACCGGAAACTATGCATGGTTCTCAAGCTTCACCAAAATTGAAAATGGTGGAGACGTATCTTTTGGAGACAATTCAAAAGGAAAAATTCTTGGAATTGGAAATGTTGGTAAAGTCTCTTCAACTCTAATTGAGAATGTATGTTTGGTTGAAAACTTGAAACACAACTTAATTAGCATTAGTCAATTATGTGACAAAGGTTATAAAGTTATCTTTGATAAACTTAGTTGTGTTATTGAGAACTCATGTGATGGCAAAACCTTTTTTGTTGGAAATAGATGTGGTAATGTTTATATCATTGACATAGAATGTGCATCTACTCTTGATAAATGTTTTTCGGCATTACATGATGATTGTTGGTTATGGCATAGAAGGTTAGGACATGCAAGTATGGATTTGATTTCAAAAATTTCGAAAGATGATTTAGTTAAAGGTCTTCCGAAAATTGGTTTTCAAAAGGATAAGATTTGTGAAGCTTGTCAATTTGGAAAACAAATTAAAACTTCTTTCAAGAATAAAAACCATATTTCTACTTCAAAACCACTTGAACTTCTTCACATAGATCTTTTTGGGCCATCTAGATATGCAAGTCTAAATGGCAAATATTATGCATTTGTGATAGTGGATGATTATTCTAGATATACATGGGTATTATTCTTAGCCAATAAGGATGATGCTCTTGATGCTTTTAAAGTGCTTTGTAAGAAATTACAAAATGAAAAAGGGCATGGTATTGTATGCATTAGGAGTGATCATGGAGGAGAATTTGAAAATCATGCATTTGAGAGTTTTTGTAATAATCTAGGCATTGAGCATCAATTTTCATCACCTAGAACTCCACAACAAAATGGAGTTGTTGAGAGAAAGAATAGATCTATTCAAGAAATGGCTAGGACCATGTTGAATGAAAATGCATTACCAAAATATTTTTGGGCCGAAGCCGTCAACACCGCTTGTTATGTTTTAAATCGGGTGTTGATTAGACCTAATCTTAATAAAACTCCATATGAGCTTTGGAAAGATAGAAAACCCAACATTGGCTATTTTAAAGTTTTTGGATGCAAATGTTTTGTTTTGAACACAAAAGATAATCTTGGTAAATTTGATCCAAAATCTGATGTTGGTATTTTTCTTGGTTATTCAAATTCAAGCAAAGCTTATAGAGTCTATAACAAAAGAACTTTAGTTGTGGAGGAATCTATGCATGTCACATTTGATGAGTCTAACCCCTCCTCTACGGAGAAAGTCGTTGTTGATGATGATGCAGGAGAAGAACAACAAGAAGAAGAAGCATCAAATGACAATCAAGAAGATGCACCACACGGGATTCAAGAGGAACATCATGAAGAACCAAATGTGGAGCAAAATGAAGGTACTTCTCAAACACTCCCCAAGGAGTGGAGGTATGTCTCTTCTCACCCTAAAGATGTAATTTTAGGAGATCCCTCACGAGGTATTACAACTAGATCATCACTTAGAAATACTTGTGAGCATAATGCATTCATCTCTCAAATTGAACCAAAATCCTTTGAGGATGCAGAAAATGATGAATCTTGGATTATGGCAATGCAAGAGGAGTTAAATCAATTTGAAAGAAACAATGTGTGGGAATTAGTTCCTAAACCTGAACATCAATCTGTAATAGGTACTAAATGGGTGTTTAGAAATAAGATGGATGAATCCGGTGTGGTTGTAAGAAACAAAGCTAGATTAGTGGCTCAAGGTTACAACCAAGAGGAAGGAATTGATTTTGATGAAACCTTTGCACCTGTAGCAAGGTTAGAATCCATTAGGATGTTGTTAGCATATGCATGTCATAAGGATTTTATTTTATATCAAATGGATGTCAAGAGTGCTTTCTTAAATGGATATATTTTGGAGGAAGTTTATGTGAAACAACCTCCTGGTTTTGAAAATGAAAAATTTCCAAATCATGTGTATAAGTTGCTTAAAGCCTTGTATGGATTAAAACAAGCACCTAGAGCATGGTATGATAGACTTAAAAATTTCTTGCTAGAAAATGACTTCTCTATGGGAAAAGCGGATACTACTCTATTTGTTAAGCATAAGAACCAAGACATACTTATTGTTCAAATTTATGTTGATGATATTATTTTTGGTTCTACTAATGAGTTGTTGTGTAAAGAATTTTCATTGTGTATGAGCAAAGAATTTGAGATGAGTATGATGGGAGAGTTGAAATACTTCCTTGGACTTCAAATCAAACAAAACGAGGAAGGAATTTTCATAAATCAAGCCAAGTACGTAAAGGATCTACTCAAACGATTCGGCATTGATGATTCAAAGACCAAGAATACACCAATGAGCACAACAACCAAGCTGGACAAAGATGAAAAAGGTAAAGAAGTGGATATCAAAATGTATCGAGGTATGATCGGATCCCTACTTTATTTGACTGCAAGTAGACCCGATATCATGTTTAGTGTATGTTTGTGTGCAAGATTTCAGTCATGTCCCAAGGAATCTCATTTGCTCGCTGTTAAAAGAATTTTCCGTTATTTGAGTGGAACCATAGATATTGGCCTTTGGTATCCTAGGGGAACTCATATAGATTTAACATGTTTTTCGGATGCGGATTTTGCTGGTTATAAAGTGGATAGGAAGAGCACTAGTGGAACTTGCTATATTCTAGGACACTCTCTTGTTTCATGGTTTAGCAAGAAACAAAATTCTGTTGCACTTTCAACTACCGAGGCTGAATATATAGCTGCCGGAAGTTGTTGTGCACAAGCACTTTGGATGAAACAAACACTTAGAGATTATGGCATTAATCTTGAACAAATTCCTATTAAGTGTGATAATACTAGTGCTATAAATCTTTCAAAGAATCCCATTCAACACTCTCGAACCAAGCATATAGAAATAAGACATCACTTCTTGAGAGATCATGTTCAAAAGAGAGACATTGCATTAGAGTTTATTTCTACGGAAAAACAACTTGCCGATATTTTTACAAAACCTCTTTGCGAAGAACAATTTTCCAAAATTCGGCATGAACTTGGGATGATGAAATTTTCACATTAACATCTTCATTCATGCTATTGAGTCTATTATTATTGATTGATCTATGACTTGATGCTTTAATTTCTATGGAATGCTCAATCGTAATATACATGTAATGTGTATGTATATTTGAAAATGTATGAATTAATTATTGCAATACATATATATATGTTCATGAATTATGCATTGAACTGGCACTCAAATCATTTTGGATCAATAAAATGATCTTGAAATGTATTAATAAGTAGCCAAATATCAAAATACATGTGCGAAATCATAGGTTGTAGAAAACGGATCGCCGTTATTTAAATAAACGGCTAACCGTTTTGGGCAGAAACAATGGAACGCTTTCTGGAAGCTATCGGTTCGCCGATATCTGTCTATCGGCTCGCCGTCCTGATACTTTTTTTGTGTGGACTCTCTGGACCCTATCGGCTCGCCGTTATTTATATAAACGGCTCGCCATTTTGATGAATTTGTTTTGAGGACTCTCTGGACTCTGTCGGCTCGCCGTTTTCTTTATAACGGCTCGCCGTTATCCCGCGTTAATTGAACAGTCCTTCGTCTTCCTCCTCATTTCGGCTTCCCCTTCTCTCTCTCGTTCTTCAGCCCGCGACTGCACCAGTTCTCCACTCCCAAATCCATCATTTTTCTTGCCCTTTTTCATCAAATTGAAGCATCACAAACCATTTTTTATCTTTTCTAGACCCTTTTAACCGACTCAAATCCCTCTTTTTCATCTAAAATTGAAAAATCTTCTTTTTGAAACCCTAGAACCAGCCGAGCCCTCCTTGCTCAAATTAACCCATATCTCTTCCTTTCTCCAGTCACATTTTCACCCACAATCACTATCTCATCTCTCAAACTTCATTTTCACATTTTTTTTAAAACTCATCCATGGCGGAACGACCTCCAAGGCGTGCTCGAACCAAGCACACTGCTTCACGCCGTTCCAGTCCACCCAGGTCTCCTCCTCAAGACTTCGAGAGTCTTCATTTTCTCGATGCTACCTCTGCTCAGCGATTCCGTGAAAAGTTCATGGGTAAACCCGTAACTCCCTCTTTTTCTCTTAACATTTCGGAGTTCTCGGATATTTCTGTTTGTGGTCACTCAATTACTCAAATGCTTAGTCATTGGAAACAAGCTTTAAGTGTTGATGAACCTATTTATGAAAATCTTGTTCGAGTCTTTTATTCAAACATAGATTTCTCCTCTTCTAGTCGTGACGAGCTTCATACATTTGTAGGAGGTATTCGTATTGAACTTGATGAACCCGAATTATGTAGTATTCTAGGAATCACTTATGGAGGATTAGATCTGTACACCTCTAGGAAAGAACTAGAGTTTAGCAATTTTCGTCATGTGGATGGTGTACGGAACATTTGTCGTCGTCGGGATCTTTCCGATGACATCTGCTCTTTGTCCTTTAGGTCTCAACTCCTCCCTTTTCAGATTCGAATACTTCACATTATTCTCCAACACATGGTCACTCCTAGACAAGGGCACACTGATGAGGTCACTAGGCTTGACATTGGTCTATTAGACTCTCTTATTCGTCAACGCCATGTGAGCCTATCCTACACCATTATGTGCCATATGCTGTCCACCCCTAAAGTCTCCAACCGATCCCTTCCTTATGGCAGCATCATCACTAGGATCCTGAACCACTTTCACGTTCCTATTGTCGAGCCTGTTTTTCTCGAGACTCGTAAGCTTGGTCGAGACATTATTTCTGCCATTGGATTCTTTAAGAAGCGTGGGAAATGGGAAAAGACTACATCCTCCAAAAACGAAGCCACACTGATTGCACCCGAGGATGATCGCATGCTGAATGATGTCTACTCCGAGGATGAGCTGCCTGATTTCCGTCTTGGGGCTAGATCGCGTATTCCTCGCCAACCAGCAGCACCAGCAGCTCCTGCTTCACCAGCAGCACCAGCAGCAGATGCACCTCAGGATGACGAGCCTACCGAGACTGCCGTCCCTCCTGCGGCATCAGCTGTTCCTGAGGATCGCTTCCAGCAGCTTCTCGACCGAGTAGATGCACTGTCCCAGCAACAGCAGCAGCTTCGATCTGATTTTGCAACCTTTCGGGAGCAAATTTCAGATCAGCAGATGGAGTTACTTGCGGGTCAGCGTCGCATTCTCGGCTACTTTGGATATGACCCCGGCAGTTCGTCTTCACAGCCTCCATCTTAGTTTTCTCTGTCCCTATGATATTCGCACAGACATTTCTCATTTCATGTTATTTGCCTTATGCATATGATGTTATTTATTTTGTGTTTATGCTTCTGATATCTCATATTGGACATGTGCTCTTGATTTATTCTCGAGTTGTTTTTGGTATTATATTGATTATATTGCTCATCCTGGAAGTGTGAATTTGTTGGTATGGCGGTTGGTTGATATGGTGGTATATTTATATGGAAGTATTTCTCTTTTTAACTTTGTGTGTTGTTGAGGAAATGCTCATATTTCAGGGGAGACTCTGCCCAAATTTCTCCAAACATAAGTCATTCATCGCGTCTCTTTCTTTTTGATGATGAAGGGGGAGAGAAATTGGCATGGCGAAATAGTATTGGCATGGTATTGGCATGTCTTTCAAAATCAATCTGTTGTGTTTAAAATTTTGAGATTAACAGTTGAATATTTTTTAAGGGAGTTAACAAGTCTTTCAAAATTTCACTTAGGGGGAGCACATATTTAGGGGGAGCAAAATTGCACAAATATTTTCTTGAAAAGTTTGTCATCATCAAAAAGGGGGAGATTGTTAACATAAATTATTCCTTATTGATTTTGATGATAACAAACATGATTAAGATTGATTAAATCGTTTTAAACGCTCATCATAATTTTCATCTATTTTGACAAGTTTCATAAAGTATTTTTATAAAGATTTGGAGACAAAACAGTCATCTTGCAAAATAGTTCACTGCAGCAGTTTTTGTGGAAAACGGCGATCCGACATGTGTAGAAAACGGCTCGCCGATTTCAAGCAGAAATGGAGATTAGCCTCTGGACGGAAACGGCACACCGACATTTGTGTTAACCGGCTCGCCGATATCAACCAGTAGCCTCTGGACCTAAACGGCGATCCGACATCTAGATAACGGCGATCCGACAATTTGAAAATCAGCCCCAACGGTCATATTGACCAGTCAAACGGCGATCCGATATCTAGTTAACGGCGATCCGACAGTGTGCAGACAGTCTATAACGGCTAGTTTTCAGCTGCAACTATAAATAAGCTCATTCAAATCCAAACAAAGGTTGATCACAACACAACCATTGAGCTTATATTCGAGAATACAATCTTCATAGAGCTTTAAACACATTTTCTCTTCATCTATTCACACATTGGGCATTGATTTGTAATCTTAAATATTGTGTGAGAGAAAAACAATTTGTAATCTTTTACTTTGAGTGATTGTAAGTGTTGGGATACACTTGGGTTAAGAGATTGGGGATAATCTCTTGTTGTAAAGGTCCATTGACACCTTGGAAGTCAAGTGTAAGCATTTGAAGCCTTGGAGGCTTGCTTAGTGGAATCCTCAAGCCCGGAAAGCTTGGAGGCGTGGACGTAGGCAAGGTTGGCCGAACCACGTAAAAATCTCGGTGTTTGAATCCCTCTTTCCTTATCTTTTTATATTGTGATCATCTTAATTGTTATTGCTTTGAATTTGATTTATAATTGCATTAAGATTTTCTTTAATAAATTGAATAATTTTTTAGAATCCCAATTCACCCCCCCTCTTGGGTTGCATACTTGTATTCAACCCAGTAGACTGCATGCATTACATTCACCTTGATGAAAATGCTAAACCTACTAGGAAAATGCAACGTCGGTTAATTCCTAACATGAAAAAAGTTGTTAGAACTGAAGTCCTTAAGCTATTAGACGTAGGTATCATTTACCCAATTTCTGATAGTTCATGGGTCAGTCATGTACAAGTTGTCCCCAAAAAATCAAAAGTCACAGTAGTTACTAATGCTGATAATGAATTGATACCCACTAGAGTGACTACAAGATGGCGTGTATGCATTGATTATAGAAAGTTGAATTCTGTCACACGTAAAGACCATTTTCCTTTACCATTTATCGATTAAATGCTTGATAGATTAGTAGGCCATGAATTTTATTGCTTTCTAGATGGCTACTCAGGATATAATCAAATCTCATAGTACCAAAAGATCAAGAGAAAACTACTTTCACTTGCTCTTTTGGCACATTTGCATATAGGAGGATGCCATTTGGATTATGTAATATACCTGCTACATTTCAACGATGCATGTTGAACATTTTTTCTGATATGGTTGAACGATTCCTTGAAGTCTTTATGGATGACTTTTTTATTTTTGGTGATTCATTTGATCAATGTTTACATCATCTAACACTAATTTTGCAGAGATATATCGAGAAGAACTTAGTATTAAATTAGGAGAAGTGTCATTTTATGGTAAAACAAGGTATTGTTCTTGGTCACATTATTTCGAGCAAAGGTATTGAGGTTGATAAAGCAAAGGTGGATCTCATTTCCAATCTTCCTCCACCTAAAACAGTCAGAAAAGTAAGATCTTTCCCTGGGCATACTGGTTTTTATCAACGTTTTATTAAATATTTTAGCAAAGTTTCTAGACCCTTATGCAATCTACTTGCTAAGGATGTACATTTTATCTTTGATGATTCATGTCTTGTGGCATTTGAAAAATTAAAGCAGTTATTGACATCATCACCCATCATTCAACCCCCAAACTGGAGCTTACCTTTGAGCTCATGTGTGATGCGTCTTATTATGCAGTAGGAGCAGTATTAGGACAAAGAGTTGATCGAATTCTTCATGTTATTTACTATGCTAGTATGACATTGAATGATGCACAGTTGAACTATTCAACTACTGAAAAAGAAATGCTAGCAGTAGCGTTTGCATTAGAGAAATTTCGATCTTATCTCATTAGTTGTAAAATAATTGTGTTCACCGATCATGCTGCTCTTAAATATCTTCTCACAAAGAAAGATGCAAAAGCTAGACTAATTCGTTGGGTGTTACTTTTGCAGGAATTCGACTTGAAATTTAAAGATAAGAAAGGCACAAAAAATGTTGTGGCTGACCATCTCTCTCGTCTTTATTTTGACACAATTACAGAACCATTAACATTGAATGAGTCATTTCCAGATGAACAATTAATGAGTGTGGAAGTATTACCTTGGTATGCTGATATAGTTAATTATCTTGTTACAGGTCAACTTCCAGAGCATTGGACCAAGTAAGACAAGGCTAAATTTTTTATGAAAATAAAGAATTTCTTTTGGGATGACCCTTATCTGTTCAAGTATTGTGCAGATCAAATTGTTAGACGATGTGTCCCAGAAAGAGAAATTCATAATATTCTTTCATTCTGCCTTGAACAAGCTTGTGGAGGTCATTTCAGTGCTAAGAAAACAGCTACTAAAGTTTTACAATGTGGTTTCTATTGGCCAACTATATTTCGAGATGCTTATACTTTCTGTTCTTCATGTGATAGGTGTCAACGAAAGGGGAGCATTACGCGAAGGAACATGATGCCACTAAATCCAATTTTAGTGGTTGACATTTTTAATGTATGAGGTATCGACTTCATGGGACCCTTTCCTCATTCTTTTGGCTATCAATACATATTGGTTGCTGTTGACTAGGTATCGAAATGGGTAGAAGCATTTCCATGTAGAACCAATGATCACAAGGTGGTGATAAGATTTTTGAAAAGTAACATTGTTTCACGCTTTGGATTCCCTCGAACAATAATCAGTGATGGTGGTGCCCACTTTTGTAACAAAGCATTCAAAGCTCTTTTGACAAAGTACTCTATCACTCATAAAATGACGACCCCATATCATCCGCAAATCATTGGCCAAGTTGAGATCTCCAATTGAGAAATAAAACACATATTAGAAAAGACATTGAGGTTAGACAGAAAAGATTGGTCATTAAGACTTGATGATGCATTATGGGCATATAGAACGACTTTCAAGACCCCAATTGGGATGTCACCCTACAGGCTAGTGTATGGAAAAGATTGACAGCTACCTGTGGAACTCGAGCATCGTGCATACTGGGCCATCAAGAAATTCAACTTTGACATGCAGCAAACTAGTTCAGAAAGAAAATTACAGCTGGCAAAACTTGAAGAAATTCGCAATGATGCGTACGTAAATGCCAAGATTTACAAGCAGCAAATGAAAGTCTTTCATGACAAGCAAATTATGAGAAAATCTTTCACTCCAGGTCAGAAAATGTTTTTATTTAATTCTCACTTGCACCGATTTCCAGGTAAGTTACGCTCTCGATGGTCTAGCCTCTTTATTGTTCACACTGTTTTTCCACATTAGGCAATTGAAATTAAGGACTCAAAGAATGGTGTCAAGTTTAAAGTTAACGGTCAAAAATTAAAGCCATATCTAGAGTACCAACCACATGAAGAGGATACATAAATAAATTTGAGTGACCCACTAGATTTGAATTGAGTTTTTTTCTTTCTTTTTGGTGATTTGATTTTTTTTTCTTTCTTTTTACTATTCTTTTGCTAATTGAAATTATTTTTGCATAAGTGTGTTTGTTTAACCATTAAATTTTCTCTTATCATTGTTAATCATGAGTGCCATAGCTAAACAATTCCTCTTGGACATTCTTAGACCACTTCAACGTGTAAAATCTCATCTCAAAAGGCAGATTCGATTTTGTAAAACACATCATATTTGGGATCTGCAACTACCAGAGTTAGTATCCCATGTTGAGGATTTAAAAAGCCAACTCAGAGACATTGAGAGAGGTGTCTAGAACATCCAGTTGGAGCTTGAGGTAAATTCAATAAGAGAACGATTATAATTTTCTTTATGTGTTTTAGTTTATTTTTCTTTGTTTGTGTGCTTTAGTTTGTTACCCCGGTGAAGTGGTGGATAATGGTACTCCGTGACAATCAAGACGGTTACTTCAGTTTCTCATAATAACTGATATTCTGAGGCGAATGTATGGACAGAAACGATATTTTAGCAAAGCTTCACAATCGATTCCATTCACTTCCTCAAAATTCCCTCCATACAATCTATAAAGTTCGGTCCGAACGCATGCGATTGCTCATGAGGAATAACATACCTGTTGACATCTGCTGGTTAATCGAGGCCAAAATGCGATTGGCAGGTGAGTTACCTCCAAAATTTATTGCATATATGTCTGGTTGTGGTAAATGAAATTATGCAAGAAAATGAAGAGCTCGAAGAATTTCTGTTGCTTGTCATAAGTGTGCCAGAATGAGATGCGATAAAAAACTATGTTCTTTAGGAATTGTGTGTGATAACAGGGAAGATAAGATTCAATTCATTAGGAATAGCTTGAATAAAGAGTCATTGGATGATATCCTTTTGTCTCTTGAAACGCATCCCAGTGGATATGTACAAGGAGCGATTCTCCAGTTATGGCCATTATTCCAGAAAGAGCATGCACGATATAATCTCGGGAATCTGACTATAAATGACCATGTTTGCCAGTTTATAAGAAAACCGGATAGAAAGCCCATCATCGACCTATAGAGGGCGTTCAAGTCGTTTCTGGACATAAAACCAGAGGAAGATGTGAGCCACAGTCGCAACTACCTGTAAATATTCTTTTACTTCACTGTTGTTTTATCATTTGCATTATTATCTTTAATAATTTTATTTTATCACTGATTTCTTTTTTCTTTTTACTGTTTCCTTTTTTACTCTCAAGCCATGTGCTTTACACGTTAATTAGCACAGACATGTTACCTCATACATAGCTGTGACCCAATATCACCAAGATTCTTAAATATGATATTTTGTTAAGCACTCAAAAAAAATTTTTGCGAAGTATCCCAATAGTAGCTACTCCTAATAAATAATTCAAGAACATTTGTGTATTTTCGGGATTTAACTATGGCAAACATAAAGAGTTCATTGAGGCAGCCATAGATCTTGGTCGAAGCATAGCAGAGAGAAAATTACACGTGGTGTATGGAGGAGGTAACCGAGGGTTATCAAAATTGGTCTCAGAAGCTGCTTTTGTCAAAGGAAGTCAAGTGTTAGGCATCATCCCAAGAGCCCTAAAACCTTTCGGCAGTTAGTCGTCTCAGGTATGCAAGAAAGAATAACTAAAATGCTTAATCATGCTGATACTTTTGTTTTCCTACCAGGAGATCTTGCAACTTTAGAGTCACTTATCACATTAGCATCTTGGGCCCATCTGCATATTCATCAGAAACCCATCGGTTTGTTAAATGACAATAACTTTTATGATGGCTTCATCGCATTTCTTAACCATGCAATAAAAAACTATTTCATTCATTCCACAACGAAAAAGCTTTTTATTTGTGCTTATACTGCTAATGAGCTACTTGATCTATAACAAGCTTATAGACTGGAGCCAGACCCCTGGACCTTTGTGTTGGAGCCTCCAAATAATGATGGTAACAGTAGCCGCAGTAAGAAGTACAAATTAGATTTAACTCTCCGCTTGTAAATATTTTCTTCTGTGTTACACCACCTAGGTGATGTCTTCTAAACTCTACTTCTTTCCTTTAAAACATTGAGGACAATGTTTCGTTCTGGTTGGGGGGTGGGAATAGTAGACAATTGTGGAATCTTGGTTAAATTTTTACTAATTATTTGTTGTAGAGACTAACCGTGGCTAACTTTTTGTGTTGAAGATGACTGAATATGGAGTGTAGTGACTCTAGAAACGCATCTTCTTCTTTTGAAAAAATAAATAAATAAAACAAAAAAAATTCTAGACATTTTCTTTTTCTTTATTAAGTTTTGACAATCATTTTTCTTCTTCTTTTTAATTTCTCCTTTATAAATATATACTTTAAAATTTTTGAGTCGAAGATGGCTGAATATGAAGTGTAATGCCTCTAGAAACGCATCTTCTTAGTTAAAAAAAAATATTTTCCTTTTCTATCATTTTAAGTATAACTTTTCTAATTAGTTTTTCTGTATCATTTTTACCTTTTTGCATGCATATTTTTCTTTCCATGTTTAGAATAGGTTAGGGGGTAGAATATCGTTAGAAAAAAAATTTTGTGATTTTTTTTTTACATTGGATGACATGATGACTTTTAAATTTTAGTATTTGTATTATCTTTGATCTTAAGTGATGTTACTCTATGTTTGCTACTCTACATGTTGATGTCGGAGACAAATATGAGTTACTTGAAGGAATACACATGTCATAATAAATACCAAGTGAGTTTTTGAGCCTGTCATTTTTCTTGGAGAGTATGTGTTGCTACATCTGGAGGTCCATCTAACTAGTAGGTATGGAAGATTATTTAGAGCCCTAAAAGCCGATGGAAAGACCATTTTTGACCCGTTTGAGTCTTTCTAGCCATCCATTTTATGAAATATCCATGTTAACCCTTTTGAGCCTTAAAAAAAAAAAATTTCTTTGTCAAACTTATCATCTTGATCCACTCCAATTTAAAGTATTACTCGATATCTTACAAGTTCCATCACCTATTTATGTTTGAGAAAAAAGTAAATAATTATTTTGTTCAGTGAAGTTGTGCCAAACAAAAGCAAAACAAAAAAAACAACAAAAAAAAATTGTTGTTTAAAAAAAATAATAATAGGTGAAATTCACCTTATAATTTTCAAAAGATCTCTAGTTTTTCTCAAACATATATTTTGATTTTCCTTATTTTTCTTCCTTTGTTAACCATGTCCTTAGCCTACGTTACGTCCTAATAAAAGTCCTTCTTTATTTTAGGGATCTATAATCTGAAGTAGAAGCTAGTTTTATAGGCTAAAAAGATGTAGTAATACATATATAAAAAAAGAAAAAAATATAAATAAATAAATTGGGTTGACTAACATTTTGTTTAACTTAAGATCGTATTATTTCTAAGCTGAGAGCATATTTCTTTCATCTTGGTGAGAGCGTGTGATATTATTTCTTTATTATTTTCTCTTAATTACCATTTATTGGAGTGACTATTTCTATTGGGTTTAATTTGTTTGTGAGAGTGCCACTACTACAGGTGAGATTTTGGGTTTGACATGTCGTTCTTGAAAGTGGCTTGATTACTATGGTTATGACAAAGTCTGCTGGACTGATGTATGTGGATGGTTGATGTGGGTGTGATATTTTTTTAGACTGGAGATAATGCTTATACTTTTATTTGATTGTTATCATTAGTCTTATTGAATAAACATAGGTGTTTTAAAAAAAATTATTTTGGATTTGAATTTTATTTTCGCTTTATTTGCTAGGGGCTAGCAATAAGCTGGTTGGGGGGTGTGTTGAGTGTTAGAAAGTGTATATTTATAAAGGATAAAATCGTCATTTTATATTTCAAGTCTTTCTAACACTTCTACTTTTATGTATTTTAGTATCTTGTAATTTAATTATGTATATTTTATTTTAATTTAGTATTTTATGTATTTTAGGGGCATCATTGTCATTTTATAATAAACAAGAGTTCATCACTTTTGAACTCAGGACAGTCGAAAACCTTAGGAGGAGTATAAAAGGAAAAATGGCATTGTTCACATGTACGGTATTGTCTACAATACTGTTCACATAGACGGATCGATGATGTGGCACTGACCGATGATGTGGCGTTGACTGATGAGGTGTCACGATCCTGTTGGACTAAAATTCTTATGTATTGTTGATCGGTGACGTGGCAGCATGTTAGTGGACCAAAAAATCATGCGTACGGTACATGCATATACACAGAATTATTTTCGACCAAACCGCGTCACTGTTCAAACCGCGTCACTATTCAAACCGCGTGGTCAAACTACGTACTGTTAACTGATGACGTGGCGCAATCCTGAGCGCCCGAAATGTTTTTTATCCGATGGCAATGATTTACTCAATGTATCTATAAAAAGGGGGCTCTCCCCCCTAATTTGGCATCTCTGAATTCATTTTTGAGCTCCATTTTCTGTAATTCCTTTTCCATCTTGTATTTTCTATGTATTCTAATAAATTTCTATTTTACTCCTAGTTCAATTATGAGTAGCTAATTTTCTTTCAAGCTTGGGTTGAAGGTGAAGTCTCAGCATGTGTCATTGGCTTTATTTGGTAAATTTACTCTCTTCCCCTCTAATTATTGTGGATGTTTTGACTTTTCGTCGACAAATAATAATAATCTTGTCTAGATACCACCCTGGTTTCACTAGCTCCCTAGTACAAGGTTATTATTATTTGGCATGATAAGCCCTTAACACCATATTGATTAGAGTGTGGTTCATGAGGTGTGAATTCCCCCCTCATGATTTAATTGGCACTAATAAGGAATATTTAGCTCGTGGTACATGTTGATGCAGATCCAGATACCCAAATACTTCAATTATAATAGTTTCCACTTCAATTTAATTATGCCATTTCAATTTAAATTTTAGATAGTCCAAATCATTTTCGCTACAAATCCAACCACCCACATAGAAAATTAATTCTACACATAATTAAAATCCACCTCCTCGTGGGATCGACACTTGTCTTCATTAATCTATTCTACAATAGATTCGTGCACTTACGAGTTCAATAAAATTTGTACAACAGTAGCTCCGAAGGATAACCGATTGCTTAACGATATTTATTATGAGGATGAGTTACCCGATTTTTGACATGGCACTAGACCTCGTGCACCTCGCCAAGCTGCAGTAGCACAATCTCTGGCTGAGGAGCCAGCATAGTCAATTGAGCACCCTAAGGCACCTTTAGTTTTTTAGGACCACATGCAGCAGCTATTCGACAAAGTGGATACCCTCTCTCAGCAACAACAGCAGCTTCAATCCCAATTTTAGACATTTTAGCATCAGATTCTAGACTAGCAACATGAGCTTCTCAAGGTATGGCTTGTCAATTAGTTAAGAGTAAATTTGATTTACCTACTCGCTAAAGAAAAAGATTAAATGTTTAGGGAATCTAAGTGAAATGTAATAGGGAAGAATAAGAAACGAAGATGTTAATGGTCCATTTACCGACCGATAATCGAAATAGATTAGAATTAAAATAAATTTGAATTGAAATGGGTTAAAATTAGAATGGGGAAATTAGAATGGGGCATAAAGTGTTATATTTTATAAACTTTTGATATTTGACTTTCTTCCTATAAAGAACTTAAATAAAAAAATAATCACTTTGGCAAACATGGTGCACCCATATTAATTATTTACTAAATGAATATTATTAATTAACAAATAATATCGTCTTTTGTAATCTTACAAATAGTCTTGTGATGCTCAAGTAGTTCAATTAAAGTCTCACGAGCTTCATGTAGGGAGGAATAAAGGAAGTATTATATAAAGTGGAGGCAAAGAATCTCTATATATATTATTTAATTGTTGGATGGTCAAGGTATGACTTGTCAATTAGTTAAGAGTAAATTTGATTATCTACTCGCTAGAGAAAAAAAGATTAAATGTTTAGGGAATCTGAATGAAATGTAATAGGGAAGAATAAAAAATGAAGATGTTAATGGTCCATTTCCCGATTGATAATCGGAATGAGTACGAATTAAAATAGATTTGAATTGAAATAGGTTGAAATTAGAATGGGGCATAAAGTGTTATACTTTATAAACTTTTGATATTTGACTTTCTTCCTGTAGAGAATTCAAAAATAAAAATAATCCCTTTGGTAAAAATATTATTTAATGGTTGAATGGTCAAGGTATGGCTTGTCAATTGGTTAAGGGTAAATTTGATTCTGTACTAGCTAAAGAAAAAGCTTAAATGTTTAGGGAATCTGAATGAAATGCAATAGGGAAGAATAAAAAATAAAGATGTTAGTAGTTCGTGTACCGATCGATAATCGGAATGGGTTGGAATTAAAATAGATTTGAATCGAAATGGGTTGAAATTAAAATGGGGCATAAGGTGTTATATTTTACAAACTTTTGATATTTGACTTTCTTCCTATAAAGAACTCAAAATAAAAAAAATAATCCCTTTGGTAAAAATGGTGCACCCATATTAATTATTGATTAAATGAATATTATTAATTAACAATTAACGTCCTCTTTAGTAATCTTACGAATAGTTTTGTGATGCTCTAGTAGTTCAATTAAAGGTTCACTTCATGTGGGGAGGAATAAAGGAATTATTATATAAAATAGAGGTAAAGAATCTCTATATATATTATTTAATGGTTGGATGGTCAAGGTATGGTTTGTCAATTGGTTAAGAGTAAATTTGATTCTCTACTCCCTAAAGAAAAAGCTTAAATGTTTAGGGAATCCGAATGAAATGTAATAAGGAAGAATAAAAAATGAAGATTTTAATGGTCCATTTATCGATCGATAATCGGAATGTATTGGAATTGAAATAGATTTTAATTGGAATGGATTGAATAAGATTGAGGCATAAGAATTAGAATAGATTATTTGCTCTAGTTGTACGAATTGACATTAGAATGAGCTGTATTACCATTAATGTTTTTGTTTTATTTTGAAATCGGAATGAATTGTTATAAGTTACTAGAATTATCTTAAATGATTATTGTTATTGTTTACTATAATAAATGTGATTAATAATAATAATAATATTTTTATTGTTGTTATTGTTGTTGTTAATAAATGGGATCAAATGAATTTTTTAATTTTCACTAAAAGTACAAATGTCAATTCATTTCTCATTCTCATTTGCCATTTTCATTCTCATCTCCCATCTTTCGTGAGAATGTGGTTTCCATTTCATATTCTCAAATTTGTGGGATTCACTTAAATGTTATTCTCATTTCCCCTCATTATTTTGGAAGTAAACAAATTAATAAATCTTATTCTCTCATTCATATTCTCTAGGAATGACAAAAGCCGAGTTCGGTCTGGGTCCTAACTGGTTGGTTATTTTTAACACCCCTAATATTCTCATTCCCAATTAGTAAAGACATTTCAGTCCGATAACGGCTCATTTTCATTTAAGTAAGACGTCAACAAAATTAATACTTGAAATGTTGATGGTGGATACCTCAATTAAATAATAATTTTTACGTGTCAAATTATAATTAATTCATTAATATGTATTTTTTTTAACCCTACGGGTGTTAATTTATAGAAGTTTTGATATAATTGCGTCCTTTCATTAAACTCTAAAAAATGTAGTGGGGAAGAATCAAGCAACAACAGCATTATTTTTTTCTTTCCATAAATTCTGAGATTTTTTATGAATGATTCGTAAAAAATTATAATTTTTTTTATTACAAAAAGTATAAATGTTTGTTGGATAGTAGCATAGCCTAATCCTTATATATAAGTAATTGCATAAGTAATAAAATTTTACTATTCAATAGTTGAATGAAATTCGATATCACCTTTTTTTTCCTTAAAAAGATAAGAGAGTGGACAAATTTTAAATTTAATTTTCTAACTCCTTATATCTTCCAAAATTCGAACTTGGTGCTCAGTTAAAAAAATATTTTAGAACCACTCGGCAAGACTCCTAAGACAAATTCAATATCACTTAATAAGGAGTTGATTTAAGAATGAGAAATACCTGAGAGGGAGGGACGTTGTTTTGGTACTAATTAATGCAACAAATAGAACTAATTACATAATCCCCTCTTAATTTATTGGCATTATAGTTTGGTGAACCAAATAAAGGATGTGTTTGGGGGTGGGGTGCTATAACTTTTAAGTTGCAACTACTGTGGAGTAAGGGTTAGTTTGGGAATGCTGTAGCTTTTAAAATAATTGATGTTAGCTATGCTGTAGAAATAATCAGCTGTGAAGAGAATCAGTTAAGTGTTTGGTAAATTTTGTTTTAAGAAGTACTGTGAGTTTTGAAAGCAATTATGGACGTTTGGTAAATTTTACTGTTAAACTGTTAAGAGAAAATAAATTAAATCACTTTTTGATTAACTTGTTGTCACCTCCTTATTCTTTTAATTCTTGATATTAAGAGTTACAGTAATAAGTAATTTGTGTTAAATATAAAAAATGCTAATAAAAAGTTTGTCTCCTTGGGCAGGAATTACTTTTGTATATTATAACGATAATAATAACAATTTTTATTTTCGAAAAAAATAGAATAGGAGCGGACGGAGCCCAAATTGATTTTTTGAGTAATGGTAGAATTACAAACTCTTGTACAAATTTATTTTGTATAAATTAATATAATATAATTTAATTGATTGAATTAAATATCTCTTAGTTTGCACTATTTATTTTTATTTGACCAATTGATTTATGTCATGTTAATTGTATAAAATAACTTTGTACAAATCTATCATCATTCTTCCCTAAGAGGTCTAATTAAGGAGTACCGAATCTCATAGCCCGAACACTATTAGATGGTGAGTAATAGTGATAAGAATCCTAACATTTGAGTCATAATTTGAGTTCTAACTAATATGACACTCATCTAGTAAATGATAAAATAGACTAACAAATAATTTTATATGAGTGATATTAGAGATCCCAACATTTGAATCCCAATTTTACTCCCAACTTATACGACATTCATTAATTAGATGACATAATAGAGTAATAAATAATTTTATATTCATCATCTAATAGATGAGTGATATATAACATTAAAACTCAAGTTAAAAATCAAATATTGGATTGGGATCTCAAACATTATTCTTATTATAAATAATGAAAAATTCATTCTCGTCAAATTCATTCTCAATATTTATAAATTTTTATATGAAAAGTAGAATACTAAGGGCCAGTTTGGGAATGCTGTAGCTTTTAAAATAATTGTTGTTAGCTGTGCTGTAGAAATAATCAGCTGTGAAGAGAATCGGTTAAGTGTTTGGTAAATTTTGTTTTAAGAAGTACTGTGAGTTTTGAAAGCAATTATGGACGTTTAGTAAATTTTACTGTTAAAATGTTAAGAGAAAATAAATGACTAAAATATACATAATATAAGATAAAATTTATTTATACATATAAAAACATGTACATATAATATTTTTAATTGTGTATTATAATAATTTTTATTAAAAATAAAATTTATAATATATTGATTTTACTTTTTTATTTTTTTATCTTAAATCAATTGATAATTAAATTAATAATATAGTGAAACAAATTTAATAATAATTCGACCAACAAATTAATAGTAATAAATTTATATTGATGAATTATAATACAAATTTATTAAAATATTTATTTTGTTTCCAATTTGAATAAGGATAATTTTGGGTTTAAGTAATAATTTTAAGGATATTTATGGAATTGTATTAAATGATAAAATTGATTCTCAAAATCAGAATCTAAAAGCTACTCCTTCACTGCTTTTCAAAATCAGCTGTAGGAGGGGCTGATTTTGACATAAGTGATTTTGATTTTTTTTTTACCAAACACTTTGGGATTGCTTTTAGATTTTTAAAATTACTTTTAAACCTCCTAAAAGCAATCTCAAACGAGTCCTAAAAGTTACAGTTGTGGAGTAGAAGTTGAGAAAAAAAATTTACTAAGCTACCAAAGTCCAGCTACAAATATTACCAAACACTTTAGTAGCTGGGCTTTGGCAGTCCAGCTACCTCACCATACTCTGAAACGGGCTAAAAAATGAAAAAATGGTGGCCTTTGTGCATATGCATTGCTAACTTTATTTTCCCCCAGCAATCACTCAGACGCAATGACGCCACAAAGCGTAATTAAGGCTCACGTTTCAACTGATGGTGGGGGAAACAAAGTCGCATGTATGCCATTTTTAGTAATTATTTGAGTGCGAAAGAAATTCAAAAATCGAATATTTTTAACAGGGTAAAAATTGAAAAAAAAAATTATTAACTGAAGGATCTATAAATCCCTCAATATCCAAGAGAGGACGATTTTGTCCTGCATTTTCAGCCTCCTAAAGCTTCAAGCGCTAATCCGGTACCTACTAAAAGCTCTCCGATGCTCAAGTAAGGATTTGGTTGCTTAGAAAATACAAGAAAATCACAGAAAAATATAACCTTGATTTCAGAGAGCATTTTTCTCTCTCGTTCATAAAAGAGAATTACTGTCTAGATCCCTTTCAAGTAGATCAATATTTCTATTTATAGTAACTTTCAAGTATGAGAGATTAGATCTTTCTGGATCTAATCTCAGTTGTTCTTCTTTTTATTTAATCTGATCTTTCTTATTTATTTATCTGTCACATGACTCACATACTTTTGCTTTCTAAGACTTTTTTTTATTATCTATTTTTACTAAACACATTTGGAGTCTTCAAATTTGTAGTGCATTTATCGACACACAGTGCATTGTAAGTGGCTAAAATTTTGTAGTACTTACACTAACAAACAAAGGTAAAATGGAATTTAAATTGTAGTGTGAGATAGTGGGCTATAATTATCGATTGTGATAACGCTTTCACAAATTTTTTTATCGTGAAATCTAGTATTCAAGGATTGGAATGAAATAAAATTGAAATTGGAATGTTGGAAGGACTTGAGTGTTTGTATTTTAAGAACTTTTGATACTTGATTTTCTTTCTGTAGAGACAAGGACTCAAATAAAAAAATTCCTTTGGTAAAAAATTGTGCACCCAAAATTAATTGTTAACTGAATGAATATTATTACTTAACAATTAATGTCCTCTCTAGAAAGTGTACGAATAGTTTTGCAATGCTCAAGTAGTTCAATTAAAGGTTCACGAACTTCCCCGAAGGAGGAAACAAACGAAATATTATTATAAAATAGATGCAAAAAATCTCCAAATTTATTACTTAATTGTTGGATGGTCAAGGTATGGCTTGTCAATTAGTTAAGAATAAATTTGAATCTTAATTCGCAAAGGAAAAAGCATAAATGTCTATGGAATGGCTTGTCAATTAGTAGAGTAAATTAGAATCTTTACTCGCAAAAGAAAAAGCATAAATGTTTATGGAATCCAATTGAAATGTAGTAGGGAAGAATAAAAAAAGAAAGAAGTTTAAGCATTTCAGTTCCATAAAGCTTCATTTGCTCATTTGCATTAAAGTAAAACCTCAACAACATTATGCATTTGAGTTTATCAAAGTTTTAGTATCCTCCTTTCATCAAACTCTGAGCACATGTTTGGTTGCAAGAAAGAGAGGAAAGGCGAGAGGGGAAGAGAAAATGAGGGAAAAAAAATATTAATCTTAATCTCATTATGTTAGGGGCAAAGCTAAGAGTTGGCGAAGTTTTTTCAGAAAAAAATTAGTTAATTATAATTTATAAATTTGCCTCTATTAATACTTATAAAAAAATAAAAATAAATCTAATAATTACAGTTAATCTTTATTTTCTTCAAATCACAATTAACAAAACTTCCGAAGTATGGAACTGAATCCAAAATCTAAATTCACAAAAACTCAATTGCTTGAGTCTCTCACCGGTGTCGAATGAGCAGTCTGTCGCACCCGAAGTGACGCCAGCCACTACCGCACGAGTGGCACCCGTAGGCTCAGTCTCTTGCCGCACCCGAAGTCCCGAAGCCGAATGCCCAATCTCTGTCTCTTGATGCAATGCCTAGTATAAGTGACTTTATATTGTAAATTTTAATGCATAGAATACAGTACGATTTATGATAATGATGGCATAAAGAGGAAGTTGCTGATTTTGTGATTCATTTTCTTAGAATTATAAAATAATAGAATATGATAGTAGATTAATAGATATTAGAACAAGTTAGAAAAGAGTCCAAGTCAGATGCCACATAATCGTGTGAAGCTGTCAAGCAATAACCTTGGACACAAAGCAAGAATCTGTATTCAAGGAAGGAGATCAACGAGACTGTAAATATGAGAAGAATAATCTCATGAAAATATTGTATAATTAAATGGTGATTCTTGACATGTAAACACTTACCATGTAAAGTATCTAGCCATGCATATAAATAGCAGAACTCTGTACAAAGAATATATACAGCAATAAAAAAGCTATTCCTTTGAGAAATTTATCTTGGTATCAGAGCGGGTAAGTCGAAATAATGGCTTCATCTAGTTCTGTTAATACCACCAATTCCGCCACCCATACAATACCACAAACCAATCCCACTACCTTCAATTTCACCGTCCCAATCAAGCTAGATAGACAAAATTACCTGATGTGGAAATCTCAAGTCCTGCCCTCAATCCGTGGCAATGAACTTGAAGGCTTCATAAACAACACAAAACCTTGCCCAAACAAATTTCTGGTAGTTGCTGCAGATGACCAAACTGCAGAAACGACTGTAAATCCAGAATATACACTTTGGAAGAAACAGGACCAACTTCTTCTTAGTTGGCTGCTGTCTTCAATGAATGAAAGTGTCTTAAGTTCAGTCATCAGTTGCACCACTTCTTATGAAGTTTGGAATGCACTGGAAAGGCTTTTCTCCTCTCAGTCAAAAGCTCGAATCCTACAACTTAGGATGCAGCTTCAAACCCAGAAAAAGGGGTCTATGACTGTTAGTGATTTTTATTCCAAAATGAAAAACTTTGCTGACAATCTCACCGCCTCAGGAAATCCCATCACAGAAGAAGACTTAGTTCTCTATATTCTTGCAGGCTTGGGATCAGAATATGACCCTGTAGTGGTTAATATAACAGCAAGATCAGACACACTACCTCTTCAAGAAGTGTATTCACTTCTCTTGAACCATGAAAGCAGACTTGATCAGCTGCATATTGCTGCCAACATAGCTTCTGATGGGAACATATCAGCAAACTATGCTCAATCTACTCAAAACCAAAGAAAATACAATAGTGGAAGAGGAAACAATCCAAGAGGTAGAGGCAGAGCAAAAACACCACAAACATCTGGCAGAGGAAAATCAAAGCCAACTTGCCAAATTTGTGGAAAGGTAGGACACATTGCGTTCGATTGCTGGCATCGCTTTAAAGAAGACTACGAGCCACAAAGCAATGAGAAAAACCAGAGTCAAGCCACAGCTAATGTTGCAAAGATTGATTCAGAAAATGATCAAGGTTGGTACCTGGATAGTGGTGCTACAAACCATGTCACATATCAGATTGAAAACCTTGAAACGAAATCTGAATACAAGGGAAGTGACAAACTTATGGTTGGTAATGGTCATAAGTTAAAAATAAATTATATTGGTAGATCCTCATTACATGTCCCATGTCAGAAGCCAATTATTTTAAAAGATGTTTTGCATGTCCCTCATATTACAAAAAATCTCCTTAGCATCTCTAAATTATTATCTGACAATGACTTATTTGTTGTTTTCAAGAAAAATACTTGCCTTATACAGGACAAGATGAGGAAGAAAGTCTTGCTTCAAGGAACGGCTGATGGAGGATTGTATCTGTTGAAAACATCCTGCAAGACACCTGAATCCAGAGTCAAAAGTCCCCTTGCAACTTCTCTTTTTGCTGCTTTAAATAAACCTGTGTTGTCACACAGCAAGTCAGAGTCTTCTAAGAGTCGAAGTCTAGAATCAACTTGTAATGGAGTCAATAAAATAGATACATTACATCAAAGATTTGGTCACCCTAGTGTTCAAACATTAAAAGACATATTAATGTCATGTGATGCATCTAGTAACATCAATAAAATTTCCGTTCCTCAATTTTGTGCAGCATGCCAATATGGAAAAAGTCATAGACTAAGCCATACAAACTCAGCAACAAAAACAAAGGAACCACTCGAATTATTGCATCTTGACCTTTGGGGACCATCACCAATAGCCTCTGGAAACAACTATAGGTACTACCTAAGCATTGTAGATGACTATTCCAGATTTACATGGATTTATCCATTGGCTGCCAAATCAGAAACCTTTTCCACCTTCCAAGTATTTAAGAAAATGATTGAAACACAACTTGAAAAGAAAATTAAAACCTTGCAAACAGATTGGGGGGGTGAATTCAGATCCTTCGTACCATTTCTCAAAGAAAATGGAATTTTATTTAGGCATTCATGTCCTCACTCTCATCACCAAAATGGAAGGGTGGAAAGAAAACATAGGCATATAGTAGAAACCGGCCTAACCTTACTAGCACAAGCCTCAATACCTACAAAGTATTGGTGGCAAGCCTTTGAAACAGCCACATTCCTAATAAATAGGATGCCGACATTAGTACTCAATCGAAAATCCCCATATGAGATCATCTATCATCAAAAGCCTGATTATAAATTCATGAAGGTTTTCGGTTGTGCATGCTTTCCCCACTTAAGGCCATACAATTCACATAAATTAGATTTTCGCACTGCTAAATGTGTCTTTATAGGATATAGCTCTCAACACAAAGGATACTTGTGCTTACACAGTAGTGGGAGAGTTTATATAGCAATAAATGTGGTCTTTAATGAGTTTGAATTTCCATTTCAAAATGACAAAGCATTTCAACCTACTGAGAAAAATACAGCCGTGTGTCCATATTATACTCAAATCCTAACAGTGCCACAGGTTTCTACTTCAGGATGTGTCTCAGCTACATCTCCACCAGCAGTTGTTCAAGAAGTAGGCTCCAACCTTCATTGTCCAACAGACCGAGAGCACCACATCCTTTCACCAAACCAAGAGACCAATACTACAGAACCTAAAACACCAGAACCAGTCATGACAAACTCAGAAACAACAGCAGAAAGTACCCAAAACACTGCAGCTACAGAGTCAACAAGCCAGCCACAAACACTTCTCCCCAGTCACCCTATGATCACAAGAGCTAAGTCTGGGATATATAAACCCAAAATTTACACAGCAAAAAGATTAGCAAGAGAGAAAATTGACACTCCAGCAAGTGTAGAAGAGGCGTTGAAAAATAAAAAATGGGAGACAGCCATGAGGGAAGAGTTTGAAGCACTTCAGAAAAACAGAACCTGGGAATTGGTTCCACCCTCTGGGGATCAAAAGGTAGTAGGAAATAAATGGGTTTACAAGGTGAAGTATAATCCAGATGGCACTGTGGCAAGGTATAAAGCGAGACTTGTGGCTAAAGGGTTTCATCAAACAGCGGGCATCGATTTTAACGAAACTTTCAGTCCAGTGGCCAAATCACCAACTATTAGAATTGTGTTGAACCTAGCTGTTATGAACAACTGGGATATCAAACAAGTGGACGTGAATAATGCATTCCTGCATGGTGAACTATGTGAAGAAGTTTTTATAAGACAACCGCAAGGCTTCGAGGACAAAAGAAAGCCACAATATGTTTGCAAGTTAAAAAAGGCACTCTATGGTCTCAAACAGGCTCCAAGGGCCTGGTATAATAAGCTCAGTTCAGCCCTTAAAGACTGGGGGTTCAAAAACTCAATATCAGACACCTCACTATTTTTTTTGAACAAAGATGGAGATACAGTGCTGCTACTTGTGTATGTAGATGACATACTACTCACAGGAAGTAATAGTAGAATAATTGACGATGTGATTCAGAAGCTGAACAAAAGCTTTTCTTTGAAGGATCTTGGCTCGCTAAAATACTTCTTGGGAATTGAAGTAGAAAGGACTGCTGAGGGAATGCATCTATCGCAAGGGAAATACATCACTGACCTCCTACAACGAACAGGAATGGAAAATTGCAAAAGCCTGCCTACACCAATGAGCACAAGTACCAAGTTGAGAAAGGAAGGAGGGAAAGCCTTCAGTGACAATACCTTGTACAGGAGTGTAATTGGAGGCCTACAATATGCTACCTTAACAAGGCCTGAAATAACATATGCAGTGAACACACTAAGCCAATATTTAGAAGCACCTAAACAGACTCATTGGGAGGGGTGTAAGAGAATTCTCAGATACTTGAAAGGAACTTTAAATTATGGCCTACACTTCACACCAAAAGGAAAACCAGGACTGATGTGTTTCACTGATGCAAATTGGGCAAGTGATCAAGATGACAGACGGTCTACTGGTGGTTACTGCACCTTCCTTGGTGGGAATCTAGTCTCATGGAGATTGAAAAAACAGAAGGTGGTGGCACGCTCTAGCACTGAATCAGAATATAGGTCCCTTGCCGATACAAGTGCTGAAATCACGTGGATATGTTCTTTGCTAGGAGAACTTGGAATGAAGCCAAAACAAAGACCAGTAATCTGGTGTGATAACACAAGTGCAGCATCCCTTGCCAGCAATCCAGTATTTCATGCCCGAACTAAACACATAGAAATTGATGTACATTTCGTCAGAGAAAAAATTGCAAATGGTGAACAAGAAGTGAGATATGTACCGACAAAGGAACAAGTGGCAGATGTTTTGACAAAACCCTTGAGCTGTGATCGTTTCAGATTTTTTAGAGACAAGCTTAAAGTCTCAAACAGACAGTTAAGCTTGAAGGGGGGAGTTAGAAAAGAGTCCAAGTCAGATGCCACATAATCGTGTGAAGCTGTCAAGCAATAACCTTGGACACAAAGCAAGAATCTGTATTCAAGGAAGGAGATCAACGAGACTGTAAATATGAGAAGAATAATCTCATGAAAATATTGTATAATTAAATGGTGATTCTTGACATGTAAACACTTACCATGTAAAGTATCTAGCCATGCATATAAATAGCAGAACTCTGTACAAAGAATATATACAGCAATAAAAAAGCTATTCCTTTGAGAAATTTATCTGAACATAATAAATGAAATGATGTTATACAAAGTGGAAATTCATCTTCTTGAAATTAGAAAATAATGATGGCATACAAAGAATGATAAATTGTAAACAATATTAACCCAGATGCGATAATAGATGAGCTTTCCTTTTCGAAGAATCGCAGGACACAATTTCTTTGATAGTATTTTTCATATTTACATTGTACTTTTATAGTTTTATGGTTAGTGTTTTTGCTTATGTAGTTTACTTAATAATTTTATTTATATAAAACAAAATTTTTGAGAAGTAATTTAATTTGAAAAAAAAAATTCTAGCCCACCCAAAAAATATTGCCACCTTTGCCACTGCATTGTTTGGTTTGATATGAAATTCATATTTTCTCTCCTTTTATTATTGCTTTTCCCGCTCCTCCTTTCCTCTTCTTTCCTTCCTTTTCCTTTTCTCCATCCAAAGATGCTATAATAATATATATTTAGTTGGAAAAAATGAAATGAGAGAAGAAGAATGGAAAGAAGAGAGGGGGACAGAAAATAAGGAAAAAGGATATCTCAATTTCGTAAAATGGCAGAAGAGTCCCACAAGTTATTAATTAATTCTTTAATCCGTAGGACTTGAGAAAGAAAACAGCGGATTAGTGGAATCACAGATAAGTAGAGAAAATTGCTACTTAATTTACTTACTTGACGATGATAAGGTCCTCTGTAGCACGTGTATGCAAGCCATCCTTGTATATAAATTGGTTAGCACTTAGCTTCTGTTGCCATCACCATTTTGGAAATACGTACGGAAAGAAAATCCATCTTTCACAACACACATTCACATCACATTACCTCACCAGCGAAATGTCGTCATTTTCAGGTTCTGATAACCAGAATGCTGAGACACGCCGGGAAAGACTACGCAGTGTCCGAGAAAAGAATTTCCAGTTGATGGATGATCTTTACGAGGCTGCAGTAGAAGGCCATGTTGGTAAATTCGAAGAACACAAAGCTGTCCTTCACCAAATATTGACACCAGACGAGAACACAATCCTCCATATCCACATCACAGCGCTACCTAATAAAACAATGAAGCCCAACAACAAGGCAAACAGCCTTTGGAGGATGATAAGTACTTTTAAAAAGCAATCATCGTCGGATGATCGGGAAGTAATCCGAGGAGAAAATTTTGTGAGGATTATTTTAGAAATGTGTCCTATTCTATTACTGAAGGCCAATGCCAAAGGAGAAACTCTGCTGCACATCGCGGCCAGGCACGGGCATTCTGATATAGTGAAGGTTCTAATTGCTGAATGCAAGAAACCTCACCAGAACAACCCGGAGGAAGGTGTTGCAGCTGCGAGGCTGATGCTGGGGACGACGAATGAAGCCAAAGATACAGCCTTGCACGAGGCGGTGCGTTACAATCAAGTCGATGTGGTGAAGATGTTGACCGAAGAAGACCCTAGTTTACCATATGATGCCAATAATGCCGGGGAGACTCCACTGTACCTGGCCGCGGAGAGGGGTTACAAAGACGTGACGCAAGTTATTTTATTGACTTGCAAATCACCAGCTGACCATGGACCAATGGGAAGAACGGCTTTGCACGCAGCGGCATTTCGTAATGATACAGGTAAAACCTGCTGTTATTTGATTGTCAACCTTTTTTTGTTTTAAATATTTCTCGTTTTGAACATACAAGAATCAAAATAAATTATACTTCAACCAAATCTGATATGCAAAATTAATTTGAACAAAGAGTTGGTCACTCTATATCATTTTTCAATTTAATTTTTTTTTGTTTTCTTTTATGTAGAAATTATAAAAGTGTTACTACGTTCTAGTAAAGGAACTCAGACCAGCAAACCGGATCAGCAAGGGTGGCTTCCACTTCACTTGGCTGCACACTTGGGAAACTATTACGTGGTGAAGGAATTACTCGAGGCCGATATATCAGCAGCCTACAAACCTGATAATGAGGGAAAGATACCTCTTCATCTTGCAGCCGGTAAGGGCAGAGCATATACAATGCAAGAGCTAATACGGAGTTGTCCAAGTTCTTGTGAACTGGTTCACGACAGAGGGTGGAATGTTTTTCACTTTGCCGCGCATAGCGGAAGTAGAAGGACAGTCGAATTTCTCTTAGAAAACCCTTCGCTTGGAAACCTTATGAACGAGAAAAACTACGACGGAAACACACCTCTCCTAGAACATGCAGTTTCTGGCTCTTTTATAAAGTCTTTCGTTTGTCACCCGAAAGTAGATAGGCTAGCATTCAATCACCAAAACAATAGCGCTGAAGACATAATCCGTTCAAAAAAGGTGCTTATTTGGGAGAACGAGGTAAGATAACCTAATAATCGATATTTTTAATTCTAATTGGACAAAAAAAGGTTTTAAAAAGGTAATTTTACACACTGGCTCCAGAATTTAGGAAATTAATTGTTACTGTTCATAACAGTTGTTTCAAAACGAACAACATATATTGTTGCAGGAATCGTTTCTAGGGTGCTTGGCTAGACGTAACAGTATCCGGTGCCAGCGACATATAGTCAATGGAAATGGGGAAAGGAAGGAACAAGGTAGTAATACTAGTACAGAAGACAAGAAGAGCAATGACAGAAAAGAAAAGTCATCATCAAGATACGAGGAGTTGGAGCAATCTGTCAACGAAAGCAAGGAATCCCATCTAGTAGTGGCAGCACTTATAGCAACTGTTACATTCACAGCAGGTATTACCGTGCCTGGTGGTTACATTAATGAAATTGATCCAGATCAGGGTGCCGCAGTTCTAGCAAAAAGCAGTGCTTTCCAAGCTTTTGTTATATTCAATTCGTTAGCCTTGATTTTGTCCGCAAGTGCCGTCTTCTTCCACCTTTACCTGTCATTGCTACGGGACAAGATTACGGAATATCTTCTATGGAAAGTTAGCCGAGGAATGATACAGTTAGCCATGTTCGCGATGGTTTTCGCTTTTCTTACAGGCACATATTCAGTGCTTCATAATGCCAAAGTACTTGCAGTTATCGCTTCCATCATCACTGGCAGCTTCTTCATCTTCGTCTTCGATTTTGGCGCACCTTTCCCGTTAATAATGGATTGGGGGAGACTGTATGTCCGCTTGCAAAAAAAATTTATGGAGGAGTTTCAACGAATTTGCTTTGATGACAAACCTATGTTTGCTGCAGAATTTGAGCAAAAATAAAAACAGCAAGATTTGATTATGCTGTCAATAATATCCTGCAAGATTGTAGGAAAACTTTGTTTTTGAATTTTATGATATCAGATATATGTTAAAGATATGTAGGCAGATTTTTTGGCTTTGTTTGTTTCTTTTCTTATATAAATTCAAATACTGCAGCAATGAATAAAAAGCAATTAACAGCCCCAATTTCTCTGTGTTCTCTTTTCTTTGTTTAAAACCAACATACTTCCTTGTATTTGAATGACTTTGTCTGGGACGAGAGGGGCACTTCCTGTTGGAAAATTTTCAAAATAAATGTGTCTTATGGTAAAGACATGTCCTATTAATTGTGCCTTATAGAAAATGTACCTTTCACTAAAGACATGTCTAATTAAATCATGTCTTGTTGTAAGGACATGTCCATTTAATTGTGTCTTGTAGAAAATGTATCTTTGTACTAAGTGATATAGCTTTTCATGGCAACATTTCACTTAGAGATGCGTCATTTCATGGTGACATTTCATTTGAAATGGTGATGATTCAATTGGACCATTAATTAAAATCAAATCTAGATCCAATGGCCATGAATGAAGGGGTATCATGAAAGATGACAACCCAAATGAGGGGGCACAAGTATATCTATAAATAAGGGTCATGTTTAAGCCATTTAGACATGAAATGAATGTTCCTACACCACTCTTTTCTTAGCATTCCTTTCTAGTACGAATTTCAACACAAAACACCCATTTCTTTTGTGCATTCACATTCCAATATATTGTTTTCTGCAGGAACAATATATTGTTTCTTGGCAGGCTTGCAACATTCAAGAGTATTCTGGTTTTCTTTCGTCGATGCACAACTCAAGCAAACAAACAAGTGCTTTATTGTATCCTGGAGGCGTATTTGTTTAACCCATGTGCATCACTCAATTGGTGGGGGCAAATAACGTCTTAAGGAAAGCGACATTTGTAACGTGCCTTGAAGCACACAAAATTTCTGCAGTTTCTTCCTACATACAGAGTTAGTTGTAAATACATTACTTTACATAATAAAGTTCCACCATTATTGTTGTATTTCTCTACATTTTCCATTCTCCACAAGTTTACCACCAACAATCTGAAAACGTTATTTCTACAACAATGGCACCAAGTTCATCTCTTCGACAATTCGCAGTAGATTTTGTCAAATTGGAGCGGTTCGATGGTGGCAACTTTATTCGTTGACAGAAAAAGTTGCATTTCTTGTTGACAAGCCTCAATGTGGTCTATGTTCTCACAACACCAAAGCCTCAAGAACGTGAGAATGAGACATTAGCGGAAACCAGAGTGCGACATAAGTGGGAGTAAGATGACTACGTGTGTAAGAGACACATTTGCAATGCCATGTCTGATACTTTGTTTGATCAATATCACAACAAACCTACATCAAAAGAGATATGGGACTCATTAGAGGCTAAGTACATGATGGAAGATGCCACAAGTAAGAAATTCTTGGCTTCTAAATTTTTTAATTATAGAATGGTTGATAATAGACTTGTGGTTGAACAATATAATGAGACTTTGCATATTCTTGATCAATTCAACCAACATAACATGAAAATGGATGAGTCTATTATTGTCTCTTCAATTATTGATAAACTTCCTCCCTCTTGGAAAGACTATAAGAAAAGTCTTAAATATAACAAAGAGGAAATTAGTCTGGATGGCTTAGGCCAAAGTCTTCGTATTAAAGAGGAACTCAAGCTTAATAGTTTTGAGGATCAGACTACTACGTCCTCTAAAATTAATGTCATAAAGGAAGGGAAGGAGTTTAAACATTCTAATCACCCTAAGAATAATCAAAGAGAAAGTTTGATTCCAAAGAGAATAAAAACAATAAGAAGAAAAAAAAGGGTATATGCCACCACTACGGAAAACCTGGCCACTTCAAAAGAGATTGTCGACTTCTGAAGAAACAAAAAGAAGTTTCGAACATAAATTTTGTGGCCATGATATCTGAGATTAATGCTCTTGAAGATGATAATGCATGGTGAATAGATTCTAGTGCAACTAAGCATGTATGCAAGGATCGTAGCCTTTTCAAATCTTATAAAGCAATGGATGATGGAAGTGTTCTTTACATGGGAAATTCCTCCACTGCAATAGTTAAAGGAGAAGGCAATGTGCAACTAGAGTTTACTTCTGGAAAAACTTTAACTCTTACTGATGTTTATCATGTTCCTGAAGTTAGGAAAAACCTTGTATCTGGTAGCCTTCTTAATAAGTTTGGCTTCAAACTTGTTTTTAAGTCAAATAAATTTATATTATCTACGGGTGGTACCTTTGTTGGGAAAGGATACATGTATAAAGGAATGTTTAAACTCAATATCAATAATATGAATGTTTCTTCTGCTTATATGGTTGATTCATTATCTTTGTGGCATAATCGTTTAGGACATGTGAATATTAGAAGATTGCATGATATGGCTAATTTAGAGTTAATTCCTAAGCATGAAAATGATATGCATGAAAAATGTAAAGTATGTGCACAGACTAAAATCACAAGATCTCCTTTTCCAAAAATTGAAAAAACATCTTCTTTATTGCATTTAATTCATAGCGATGTGTGTGATATGCATAGTAATCCTTCTAAAGGTGGTAAAAAATATTTTGTAACATTTATTGATGATTTTTCAAAATATTGCTATGTATATTTATTACATTCTAAAGATCAAGTGTTAGAAAAATTTAAAACTTATAAAAATGAAGTTGATAATTTTTGTGACATTAAAATTAAATGCCTTAGAAGTGATAAAGGAGGTGAATATGCTTTTTCTGAATTTTGTGAATGTGTTGGCATTGTACATGAAACTAGCACTGCATATACTCCACAACAAAATGGCGTAGCTGAAAGGAAAAATAGGACATTAATAGAAATGGTTAATGCTATGCTTTTTAATGCTGGGCTTGGTAAAGGTTTTTGGGGTGAAGCTATTTTAACTGCATGTCATATCTTAAATAGAGTGCCTAATAAGAAAACAAAGGTGACCCCATATGAATTATGGAAAAAGAGAAAGCCTAATCTTTCTTATCTAAGAGTTTGGGGTTGTCGAGCCATTGTAAGACTACCAAAACCTAAGATAAAGAAATTAGGAGAAAGGGGCATTGAATGCATATTCTTGGGATATGCTGAGCATAGTAAAGCTTATAGGTTTCTTGTAACAGAACCTAATAGCTTTGTTGAGATCAATACTATAGTGGAATCTAGAGATGCAATATTCTATGAAAATAGATTTTCCACTATACCAAAAAGTATTGATTCTCAAGAGAATGATAAACAAATAGAAATTGGTCAAAAGCGTGATGCTAATAATGAGCAAAATCATTTGAGAAGAAGTAAAAGAATAAGGACTATAAAATCTTTTGGACCAGATTTTATAGTCTATTTAGTTGAAGGGACAAAAGACTCACAATCAAAACAGACCATGATCACATCTACTATAGAGTCTGATCCCCTCACCTATGAAGAGGCAATGAAGTCTCAAGATGTTGCTTTTTGGAAAGAGGCCATTAATAATGAAATGGACTCTATTGTGGGTAATAAGACTTGGAAATTAGTTGATTTACCACCGGGCTCTAATTCTATAGGTTGTAAATGGATTTTCAAAAAGAAGAAGAAAGTTGATGGAACAATTGAAAGATTTAAAGCAAGACTAGTAGCAAAAGGCTTTACACAAAAAGAAGGCCTTGATTATTTTGATACTTATGCACCTGTTGCAAGAATTGCTACTATTAGAGTCTTGATTGCTTTGGCTTCAATTTATCAATTTGAAATCCATCAAATGGATGTAAAAACAGCTTTCTTAAATGGAGAATTAGATGAGGAAATTTACATGAAACAACCAGAAGGGTTTGTTATGCCAGGACAAGAACATAAAGTTTGTAAACTAGTCAAGTCTTTATATGGTCTTAAACAAGCTCCAAAGCAGTGGCACGAAAAGTTTGACAAAGTGATTGTCTCAAATGGATTTAATATTCATGAATCTGATAAGTGTGTCTATAGCAGATTCAATGGAAATAAAGGTGTGATTATTTGTTTATATGTAGATGACATGTTAATTTTTGGTACTGATAGTGAGAGCATTGAACTCACTAAATTATTATTGTCATCTAATTTTGATATGAAAGACATGGGACTTGCTGATGTGATTTTGGGGATTAAAATTATAAAAAATGAGAATGGCCTAGTATTGACCCAATCACATTATATTGAGAAAATTTTAAAGAAATTTAATTATTATGATTGTAAGTCTGTGTCAACACTTTTTGATTCAAACATAAGACTGTATCCTAACACTGGCAGATCAGTATCTCAATTAGAATATGCACGTATTATTGGGTGTCTTATGTATGCGATGACTTGTACTAGGCCTGATATTGCTTTCGCTGTTGGAAAGCTCAGTAGATATACTAGTAATCCAAGCCAAGCACACTGGCAAGCAGTGTACAGAATTCTAAAATATTTAAAACATACAATGGATTATGGTATATACTACACTGGATATCCTTCAGTTTTGGAAGGATTTTCGAATGCTAGTTGGATTACTGATCGAGATGATCATACATCCACAAGTGGTTGGATTTTTAATCTTGGTGGAGGAGCTATTTCATGGGGCTCAAAGAAGCAAACTTGTATAGCAGACTCCACCATGGCTGCCGAATTTGTAGCTTTGGCTTCATGTTGCAAGGAAGCTGAGTGGTTAAGGAATTTGCTTATAGAAATTCCTATTTGGCCTAAACCAATGCCTCCTGTATCTATTCACTGTGATAGTGAGGCAACTTTATCAAGAGCATATAGTCAAATCTATAATGGAAAGTCTAGGCACATTGGTCTAAGACATAGTTATGTAAGACAATTACTTACAGATGGAGTAATCACAATTGATTTTGTGAAATCATGCCAAAATTTGGCAGACCCCTTAACTAAAGGCCTTGCAAGGAATATTGTATTTAAAACTTCTAAGGGGGTGGGATTGAAGCTAGCATCATCTTATCACCAATGATGGAAACTCAACCCAACACTTGAAATATCAAGATCTTGGGTTCAATGAGCAAAAGTACATCATATGTTGTGATAGCAAGTACTATAATATTTTTATATGCATCCCAAAGGTTAGTGCTTGATACCTGTAACATATGGGAAGGTTAAGCTACTTAGCTTTTAATTGATTTATAAATGTTTTAGTTACAAGGACTTTCTAGATAAGTCTACCTATATGAGTGTAGGAGGTGGTGCCGCTTCCTATGTAACTTGGCTGGTTACTAAAGCACTCATGAAAACAGGATATAGACACACGGCCAATCCACGTGTCTGCTAAGGAATACTTGAGAATTTAAAAACTTATGTGTGAGATATATCCGATTAGTCAATTAAGGTTGCTGGTTCAAAGCTTGCCTACCATGCCACCTTGATTAACTTTGATGTATTGTCACTAAGTGAAGGTTCAAGCCCAAAAGGCACCTTCATCTATGCATAAGTTTTCCAAGCCTGTGCAAGATAATTTTTTAAAATTCATTTATTTTGAAAATGGTGGGAGATTGTTGGAAAATTTTCAAAATAAATGTGTCTTATGGTAAAGACATGTCCTATTAATTGTGCCTTATAGAAAATATACCTTTCAGTAAAGATGTGTCTAATTAAATGATATCTTGTTGTGAGGACATGTCCATTTAATTGTGTCTTGTAGAAAATGTATCTTTGTACTAAATGATATAACTTTTCATGGCAACATTTTCACTTAGAGATGAATCATTTCATGGTGACATTTCATTTGAAATGGTGATGATTCAATTTGGACCATTGATTAAAATCAAATCTAGATCCAATGGCCATGAATGAAGGGGTATCATGAAAGATGACAACCCAAATGAGGGGGCACAAGTATATTTATAAATAGGGGTCATGTTTAAGCCATTTAGACATGAAATGAATGTTCCTACACCACTCTTTTCTTAGCATTCCTTTTTAGTACGAATTTCAACACAAAACACCCATTTCTTTGTACATTCACATTCCAATATATTATTTTCTGCAGGAACAATATATTGTTTCTTGGTAGGCTTGCAACATTCAAGAGTATTTTGGTTTGCTTTCGTCGATGCACAACTCAAACAAACAAACAAGTGCTTCATTGTATCCTGGAGGCGTATTTGTTTAACCCATGTGCATCACTCAATTGGTGGGGACAAATAACGTCTTAAGGAAAGCGACATTTGTAACGTGTCTTGAAGCACACAAAATTTTTGCAATTTCTTCCTACATACAAAGTTAGTTGTAAACACATTACTTTACATAATAAAGTTTCACCATTATTGTTGTATTTCTCTACATTTTCCATTCTCCACAAGTTTACCACCAACACTTCCTACTGCAGACTGCAGAGGAGAGGAATTTGGATGGGTTTTATGCACGTGAATGGGATACAATTCATTTAGAGGAGAAATTTGACAGAGAAATATGCGTCAGATCCCTTCACTGATCATTGTTTGTAATTAATTTATGTTAACCATCCAGCGGTACCTCTGTTTCTTCCAACCCCCTAGCCTCCTCAATTCTACAGAGCAGCATACTCGCACATAAATAACGTCTCTAATGGGCATGATGTTCATTCCATGTTACAACAGGTAGACCACCTTTCTTCTCATCTAAAACCTTCAACTACTGGTTCGATGACAATAGTACTTAAGATCACAGGAAATTAAATAGGCTATAAATCATTCATTATCATGCTAACAAATTCATCTGGCTTTTATCACGACTTTCAACTAGAGATAACCTCAAGCATTGATAAGACTAGCCGCTCTCAGGGTCAGGGTGCAGTCAATTTGCTAACATTGTGTGTGCTGCATATGTATATGCATGTATGTGTGTGTGTGTGTGTGTGTGTGTGTGTGTGTGTGAGAGAGAGAGAGCACATGAGCGACATATGATACATTGTATGTCTGTTCCTATTACTTTCCTGGAAAATGAAGTACCCCTGTATCTAACATGAAAAGCAGTGCCATAAGTTTGATCAAAACGACATTCAGAATTTTAAAGTGAACAAAGACACATTGGTGCCAGACACAATCGGATCTGCTCCCACCAAACTGGCTCTCCTCCAAGTCTGTTGCATGGTCGTGCTAGCAGCAGTTTGAAAGTAGCACTCTGATAATCTTCATCCGATTATCTCTCTACCGAAACCTTCTTAAAGTCTGGAAAATAATTATTACATTTTGGGACCATGGAAATGAAACTCCTATGTCCTCAGGCCGCCTTATCAGCAGCCTTCTTTGGTTCTGTAGAAACAGCAGTGATCTTGTTGAGTTTCTCAGCCATTACCGTCGCAGTTCAAATCTAAGAAGCAGTGAAAGATGAAACTGTTAATAGTGAAATTGATCAGCTAAATCTGCAACAAGTAAAACGAACGAGAACTCAACAAAATGCAAGCAATCTAACCTCAGCTTTCTTAACAAAGTGACCTTCACTGTCCTCCTTTATTTGTACTATAAATATCTCGTTCTCTGTAGCATTTCCTGAATCGTGTAGTTAAAAGTAATTTAGGAATAATTGACGATGTTTAATAAGCTTACAAAGGCTATGACCATTTGTGTACCTTTATTATTTGCCAATCCATATCCTTTCAGAATGATAGAAATTGTGTTAACAGTAGCAATAGCTGCATCAAGTAAAGCCAGTAGTCAGCAATAATTGCACTAACGAAGACGAGTCATTCTACTAACGAAGACGAGTCATTCTAACTAATACTTTCTCATAGATGACTTGAGATTCAAGTTAACAGAAAATAACTCTGAATTTTCTGGAATATTAGACCTCATTGATCTCAAATACCTATTTGAAAGATCAAATTAACAGCATTTATGAATCAGCTCATCATCAAATACAGCGGGATGCAATATATATAACCATCAAACTCATACCATTCATTAAAATGTTTATTCTGGCAACGGATTGTATTTAGAATTATTTCAAAAGAAATGTTTAAGCATAAACGACCAGCAAAGCAGGTGTAAAAGGTCTGCAATTTTCCAGATGAGCAATCATTTGGAAAATCACCAGTTAGACACACTTTGAAACAAAAAGTAAAAAGAGGAATAAAGGTTGGGAAAATAGGAAGGAAATAAACGAAATAATAATAACAATAAAGAAAATGATGAAGAAAATTCACCGAAGCCAAAGTCAGAGAGCTCAGCATCATTATAGTCCTTTAAATACTTCTGCAATACGCTGACATGATTAAAGAAACCCCATTAAGGAAAAATCCATAATCTGATTCCGATGCACAACGAAAGCATAATTAAATCAGTTTAAGGAATCCAGATTAATGAAAGGTGACAAGTCATGAATCAGATTAGGCATAGATGAAGAATAGTACTGGAGATACAAAATCTATATACAAACAATTGTATACAAGTTAATGAAAGCTATTGAGTCAAAGAACCAATAAATCTCTCCCTTTTAATGAAACAATCATGAATAACTAAATCAAGATTAGAACCAGAAGTCCAGAACCTACCAAGAAACAAAGACCGTGAGATTATTAAGCAAATTCAAGTTTTATATAATTTGAAAACATAATTTATTGACACCCAAATTATCTAATAAAGCAAAACAAGATCGCATCATATATATCAGAAAAAAGTCTAAACCCCATGAAAAAATAACACATAAAGCTTCATTTGCTCATTTTCCTTTCTTCAAAATCTTGGCAACCAAACAAACACATCAACTATATTTTGAACAGGAGATTTAAAGTGTATACCTTAGCAAGACTCCAGTAGAAAGCCAAAGTTTTATTGAGGATGAAGGGTTGAATTAGATTGCTCATCGTTATCTTGCCCTCCTTGTTTCTGGATTCAACAATAATCTCTGGCCTCTTCAGCAACCTCAGTTGCCTTCACAATGCTTGGAAATGGCTGGAAATTTTTTGATGAGATTCTTGGAAAAGGAGTCAGTTGTGACCGGAGGTCGGTACTATATAGAGGCATTGATCCAATGAGAGATGGGCGTGTGGCTGTGTTTCATTTGGATTAATTACTTTTAGCGGGAAGATTTTAATGGTCCGTTAGAGCAACTGCCCCAGCGTACAAGTTCGTTATAAGATTTTAACACTTTACTGTGTAACTAACAGGAAACTCAAATGATAATAATAATAAAAAGCCCACTTTATTGGGCCAGATTATTTGTTTCTTTGAAATGTTAGATTTCATCCTTTAATCATATATATATTTCCATCCAATTTTCATTTTCGGGTACAGCCATAGGCAGAGAAACATGCCTCTAATCCTTGTACTGATCATTTGTTTGTAGTTTTTGTAACCAGCTACTTATATATAGGCGTACATTCTTCTTTTCTTGTGCCATTGCACTCACTTTATGCATTTTATTTCGGATATGACTCGATAGAGCTATCCATTCATTAACTTGATGAGTGAATATCAAAATAAGTGATAGTAAATTGACATGGAGTGATAAAATATTAAGCAGCATACTGATAACTGTTGGCAAACAGATAAGAAATTTTCTCTCAACTAGCAATCTGTCACAAACTTCTTCAACATGTCTGCATAGGCAGAGCTAATATTGATATCACTGAAAAGGCTTTTGCAAAACAAACAGCCTTTTTTTCATTTTCCTTCTAGCATACTAACAAAACATATGTTTTATTGATGCCATCACTTGCAGCTAAAGATATTTGCAAAATCAACTCACCTAAAGTGGAGGTGATTTATGTGCTGAGACAGAGAGGAAGACGGGAAAAATTAATTTGTATTTCTGTCAACCCAGCAGAAAATTGAAACGTTACAACATTTAACATGGACAGAAGCACGTTGCTAAAACATTTTAATCGCAGGTGCACTAGAAATGGAAAAAACAAAAAAAAAAGGAAAAAAGGACATATACAGGAAGATGCCCAGGTATCACTAGATCTGCCCTTACAAAACAAGTCTTTACTCCAACCTTATTGCATGGTCATGTTAGCAGCAGCTCCATCATCAGCTGGAAAAACAACTACTACCTCTAATCTCAGAAATATTTCCATTGACAAATGTAAGACTAAGGAAAAAACATATGCAACAGCACACTGCAGAAATTAAGCTCTTATCTAACTGCCCTTCAGGCCTTCATATCAGTATCAGAAGTCTCCTTTGGAGCAGTGGTGGCAACAACGGCTTTCTCAAAGTTTTTCAGCCTTTCCCAGCACAATTTGAATCTGAGAGACAGTGTAAAAGTTAGATAAGACGAAACTGTTTCTGGTAAAAAGTAACTAAAATTGTGAATAGTAAAACAGACAAAGGCCAGCTGCCAATGCAAACAATCCAACCTTAGCTTTCTGAAAGAAGCGGCCTTCAGCGTCCTTCTTGGAGTTCACAGTAGAAATCTTTACCTCTGTTGCATTTTTCAGAAGATATGTCATTCTAATTAATTTGCTAACAATAAAAGATGTTAACATAAAATGGCTTTAACCTCTTACCTTTATTACTTTCCCAGTCCATCACGTTTCAGAGCCTCAGCAATTGTGACAACCGTAGGAATAGCTGCATTAAGTAATTGTAGAAGTCAGCACATATTGTCATAAAATATGTTCCAAGGTGAAGGATATAATAGCAATGAACTGTCTTTTGGGTGTGCTCTAATAGCATGACTCTGCATTTCAAGTTTAAGGAGGATACATTTATTATCTTGTACAGAAGTTGCTGACAGATAAGGCTCCTTGTGCTGACCTTACTGATCTTAATTTTTCATTGGAAAATCAGCCATAATCTCCAAAACGAACAATGCAACCAATAGAACTAGTGCACTGATTTATTACTTACATTCTAGTGAAATCAAATCATCGTCACATGGTGTAGGTCAAAACCACCAAAATCATACTAATATTTGGAAGAACAATTTCTTTTTCTGTCAAGAAGTTATGGTTTGAAAATTCAATTAAAAAAAAAAAAACTATCCACTAGATATAATTTGAAGAAGAAATTGAAAAGGGGTTCCTGTGCACCAAAGAATCAAAGAAAAGGAAATAATAAAAAATAAGCAAACAGAGGAGATGGTTACAAGAAATTGTACCATTCCGGGGGAGTGAGCTCAATGTCATTGTACTGCTTTATGTACTTCTGCAATGCCATTAAGAAGATTAAGCAAAATCCCAGAAGGAAAATGCAACATCAGATGAATAATGAGCCAGAGTATCATGAAATTTAAAGAATATGGATTAATGAGTTCACAAAAGATTCGTGTAATCAATCAATGCCTATAATATCCACCATTTTCTTTTTAGCTGAATCAGAAGATATGCTAAATCAGGCTTTAAAAAACATTGACCGACTCCAAAAAATCGTTAACGCACAAGACTATCTTTGCTAGTTCCTCATAAAACTCGTAAGTATGATGTCTCTGATAAAACGCAGAGTTAAGCAAATATTGATACCAAATATGAATTAACACATGATGGTTTGGATGGTGTGCTAGGTGCAATAGAAGCCATTAATGTGCTAAAAAGGTATGGAATACTTGATTGATTTTATTGGTAGGCTCTGATGAATCAGAAATATGTGGTTATAAATTGCCACTTATGTTTGCTTTGAGGGGTGATTAGCATTCTGGTTTAGCACTGAAAATTTTTCTTTTTGCAAATTGATGGCAATAAATGCAATCGACATACATAACTTTATTCATGAATATATAAACTTTTAGATGTTGAGTGCCTTTAGTTAGATCGCCGGTGCTGTAGTCAGATGATGTCAAAATTGAACCAGGACATACTCAGATATTCCTTGCTCAAGCTACCAAAGAAGAGATTTGAAACATTTATCTCAAACTATATCCAAAGACGCCCTCTTAAAGCGGTGTCTTGGAGATATAGATATAATAAATATTGTTTTGGTCTCTGCGTTTTCCAGTCTAGGGTATTGTTTGTGCTTTTGGTTTCCAGCTAATAAGATTGTTTTGAACTGAATAGCATGGACGCAATTTCTTTTTCATTATATCTAAGTTTTTTTCAGATAAAGGTATTGTGCAGTAGCCACAGTTTTTTGTCTATGCTATGTTGACTGGGTCTTCAACAGATTTGGATTCAAGACTAGAAGGTCAATGGAGGTTATCATGTTCACCTCAGAAGAGTCCACACGTTATGGATCAGTTGTTTGGGAACGTTAGCCACTTGTAAATAGTTAAAACTTCGTAACTCAGTATACGCACTTGGGTTTATTTAGTTGCTTTCCTTTCTTAATTTTTGTCCATACAAAAAGAAGAAAAGGTACTTTTTTTCTGAAGCTTTCTTTTACTTATCTTTGCAAACTTTATAGCAACCACTTTCACTGTACATTAAACTTCAACATGTTATGCCTTGACATGGCGGACCGTGTATGGGTTTGGAAATCTTATACTATAGTATAAGTTCATATGTTTATTTTTGTTTTGCAGTCGCTTCTTGGCAGGAATTGAGTCATTGGCAAAAGATCTGACATCAGCAGTTGATGGTCAAAATATATCCTTTTTAGATGCTGCAAGATCTCGTGCATATGCAAAAGAGCACAATGACCTATCGATTGTATTTTTGAAGAAAGGAAGTTACTCTGCTTTTGTTGAATTGCATATAGAGCAGGGACCTATTCTGGAGGAAGAAGGTTTGTCTTTTTTACTGCTTATTTTATCCTTATGATCTCTATTTATTGATGGCTATTAATCCACTTCATATTTCAAGTCAGGTACATCAATTGGAATAGTGACTGCCATTGCAGCTCCTGCAAGTATAAAAGTAGATTTTGAAGGCAATGGAGGGCATGCGGGTGCTATCTTGATGCCAAATAGGTAACTGATGTCTGCCTGTGTACAGCTACATTTACATATCTTTCATCAATTTAGTATATTCATCATTATAATTCTTTTATTATACTTATTCAGTCAACAAGATTCATAATGTTTTACATGTAATGAGCAGGAACGATGCCGGTCTGGCTGCTGTAGAACTGGCGCTAGCTGTGGAGAAACATGTTCTAGAATCTGGATCCATTGATAACGTTGGTACAGTCGGTAATTCATCTTCCTGAATGCCTAAACGTAGACTTTATTGGTACATATTCCTTAAATCCATCTTGAGTTAGATTACATCTAACTTTGATTTGGCTATTTTTCTTTCTTAGAACTTTGATGTAACTTAATATATCCTGTTTCTAAGGCATCCTGGAGCTGCATCCTGGTGTAATCAACAGCATACCAAGCAAGTCACTCTTAGAAATTGGTATGTTTCCGATCAGTTGTTCAACTCTTGTTGCAAAACATGCCGGCAATTTTATAACATAAATACTGTGATTGAGATAAGTAATAAGTTCCTGAAGCTTGTTTAAAATCATGTTATTGGCATTCTTCTTCTACCAAAGTTTGAGTTACCTATGATTTAATTCTAGTTGATTTCTGAAATTTTCCATTGTTATTTATCGAATTTTCTATTATCTACATTTCGGCAGACACAAAAGACATTGATGAAACGCAAAGAAATACACTGATTTGAAAAATCCATAAATCTGCAATTACAATTGCCAAAAATCATGGGGTCACTCTATCTGAATTCAAAATCGTAAATCAGGATCCACCAGCTCTTTCTGACAAATCAATAATTGAGGCAGCAGAAGCAGCGTCAAAAGAACTTAATTTAACACATAAGTTTATGATAAGCAGAGCTTACCATGATTCACTCTTTATGACCAGATATAGAGAGAGAGAGAAAGTAGGGGTGTTGAGAAACTAATACGATCTGTTCAATCCATCCGATTTGTAGAAATTTGATCTGTAAAAATTCAATTATGAATTGGTAAATTGAATTGGATTGAAAATTTAAAAATCTGCAGTTGGTGGATTAGTTACTTCGTGGATAGGATGGAATTAAAAATTTTTAGCCTACAGACCAATCGGCAAAATGGTGGATTGGGTTAAATTCATATCCGATCCGCAAATGTATGAATTAGATTTTGATTTAATTCATCAAAATCAACTTAATAAATAATACATCATGTAGAATGAAATTTAATATAAAACTTATAAGGTTAGTGATATTGATCAAAACATACAATGTGAAACTGTAGAGTGCGACTATAAGATATCAGCTGCACCATAACAAACACTAACAATTAGTTCGTACTTGGTAACGCATATATATATATATATTACTATTTATGATAGGAAACTTGTTAAATGTAACGACGGACAATGAAAAAATTGTTACGGCTGCACGGTGCAGTTGACGCACCATAATAAGACCCAAAACTATATATTTTCCAACAAAAGGGTTTATGGATTATTAGTAAAAATGGTAATATCATAGGGTTAGAATCTTAACCAAACCATTTGATTGTGAAACTTCCTTAATTTTCTCTAAGCTAGGAAGGTGCTTAGCAATTTCTGTATCATATGTAAGTGAATCATTCTCTATTCCAAGACCTTGCAAAGCAAAAAAAACAAAAACAACCAAGAAATAAAATAAAATAGTTGACTAATTTACCCGACAGTGGCTATGAATGAGGAAAATTTTCCATCTTTCGCACTACACTCTTCACCTCTTCGGTCACTATCTGTGGCCTTTCCTAGTTGTTCTTTGGGCACCAATGTATCTTCTCAAGTGCTTTTCAGAGCATGTGAAAAGGGTACAATTTTCTCAAGCACGTGAAAGGAATGACCTCAGCCTATTGGCCCTATTCCTATGATTTTCAAAAAGTTTATTTAACTAGTTATCATAATTTAATTTTTTTTTAAATTAAAGATTAAAAATCGATTAAGCTTTTTAAGATATTAAGAAAAAGTATTATTAAATTTGGACTGCTTTTAAAATTATAAAATATGAAATTATATAAGAAGTAGTCGTGCTCATCATTTTATTATTATATTTTTAAAAAATTTTATTTTAGTTTATTTTTGTCGTAAGTTGAAAGTCATGCTCACATTAAAGGGGTAAAAGTATCTTTACATTCAAAACTAAGATAAATTGTATTATAATTTTATATTACAAAGGTGGTGTAGTCATATATCGTTAAAAAACAAATGAAAGAAAAAAAAAATCTTGAATCCCGAATATCTAACGTCAGCATCTTCTTCTTCTTCATTTTTTTCCTCAGATAGTGACCCACCATCTTTGAATAATTATTGGCATTTTTGAATGGGTACAGGCCATGCATTGGCATTGATGGGTGTCATCTAAAAGAAGAATCGGAGGGATTTTGATAGCAGCCGTGGGTGAGGAAAATTTATTATGTTTTTATAACTTATCTGAGGGATACGTGATATATTTGGAAGTGGATTTTATATAATATTTCTTTGAGATTTTTTTTTTTTCCAGTTGTTGGGTTTGATTTGGTTATGGAATGATGGATTTATTATTATGAGTTTGAAGGATTGTGACGAAATAGAAATTAAGATTGACGGAAAGCATATTGATCTTCACGCTTTAATGGCAGTTTCAATTTGCTATCTTCAAGTTTTAGTGGCGGTTTCAATTTGATATCAAGATTAGCAATTTAGCACAAAAGGACGATACTTAATCACAAGCATTTTTTTTCCCTTCTTTTTCCCAATTGGAGCATAAGAAGTTTTGGAAGTCAAGGCACGCATTCTTCAGTTGGGTTTGATTCTTTATTTTTGTTTTTTATTTAATTAATTTTTTTAAAGTAAGGGCATATTAATATTTTGTTAGTCAATATTGGTCAACTAATAGCAGAAAATAAAAATATAATAAAATAAAGATTTTATAAAAGATATTGTAAATTTGTAATAAAATGATAGACACCAACACTTCTTACAGTCATTTGATATTTTATAATCTAAAGTAATTAAATAATAATAACCTTAAAAAAATGAGTAAGAACCAGAATCATTTATTGAATCTTACATATCATTAAGCACACGCTTAAGGTATAAGCAATATTCTTAACTAATGAAGTTACTTTTAATTAATGAAGCATGGTTGAATGATTTTAAGTAACTTTATTTTGACAAATCATTTGATTTTAAATTCAAGTGTGGTAAGGGAATAAATGTAGGAGCCGATCAAGGGTGTGAGGCTTAGGGGTGTTCGCGGATCGGATTTTACAGATTGGACATCAATCCATATCCGATCTATGATTTTGTGGATTATAATTTTTCAATCCAATCCAATCCACAGATTGATAAAATTCAATCCAAATCCAATCCATACATCTGCGGATCGGATGCGGATTTGACTCAATCCATATCCAATCCATACGTCTACGGAGCGGATGCGGATTTGACTCAATCTATATCCAATCCACCATTTTGCGCATTAGTTTTCGAATTAAAAATTTTTAGTTCTCTCCAACTAATGAAATAAAAAAAATCTAATATAAAAATAATTTTGCTACCAATTAAATTTAAAATTGAATAAAATTTAAATAAATAAATTATTTAAATAAAGCTAAAATCATACATTTAAAGTTTCAAAATATAACACATCAAGACTAATTATTCAAATAAAGTTACAATAATACGTTAATATAACACCGAAATTAATTGTTCAAATAAAGCCACAATTAATTGAAATGGCAAAGTTTCGGAAATCAAACACAGTCTGATCCTTCACCAGGACTGTTGCGCTTGTCGAAAAGTGGTGATTACGGAGCCGTCCACGATGGGAACCAGGAGAAGCCATACGGGTGGCGATCTTGAAGGTTGTGATGGTGAAATTGTTCAGCTGGAACTAGTGAATGTGAAGTGGCTCAATGGATTGGGAAAGAAAATGGCTTGCTCTCGCCGGAATCGCGTGGCCGATGTCCTTCAAATCCGTGTCGAGAGTGTATCCAACTAGTATTGAGTGTTGCTAGTGTGTGTGATGGCGGGGAAGCTTGAGGTTTTTTATTTGTAAATTGTTGGTGACTTGGCGTTATGTTACTTTGCTTTTGCTAGTGCGTGTGATTTTACTTTTATTTTGTTTTACAATTTTTACAAGTTAAATTTGTATATTTGATTATTTAATTATTTTTAGTTTTTATTATTATTGGGTAATGGCTAAGATATGTTATAGTGCTTATGTAACTATGTAATGTCACATTTATAATTTTTTAATTAAATTTATAATAATTTTTTAATTATATATATATATATATATTTTTTGGTGGATTCACGGATTTCTGCGAATTTACAGAAGTAAATCCATATCCAATCCATCGACTGCGGATTTTTAAATTTTCAATCCATATCCAATCCATCAATCTACGGATCGGATTTATACGGATCAGATTGAGCGGATCGGACGGATTGAGCGGATCGGATTGGATTCTGAACACCCCTAGTGGGGCTAATGGCCCACTCAAAAATAAATTTCCTATTAATTTTTGGGAAACTTATCTTTGGGTGGGGGTAATTTTATAAATAAAATTTAATATTGGTTTTAATTTTATAAATTATTTTTTATTATGATGTTGTCCCGTGTGAATTAATTTCTAGATCCGCGCCGTGGTTAAAGGTGTTAATTAATTAAAAAAATTTATGAAGTAATTTTATTGTGGACATGTTCTTGAAGTCAAGGTCTATCTCTATTGATAAGAAATGAACTTTGTTATACCTTAAGTTTCAAACTTCAATAAATATGCGAGTTAATTAAAAAAGAAAAAAATGATAAACAAACTATTTTGCTTATAAAATGGCAGAACAGACTTTAGAAAACGGACCTGCCTATGGTACAGATTCTGTACCTAACATCTCCCATCATCCCACCATCCCATTTTTTATTGTTTAATTTCTCACTCCACATCCAACCACATCCAACGGCTGATGCTGCAGTCTGTAGCTTGCAGATTCTGCAAGCTAGTCGAGTCCCGTCACAGAAACTGTATGCAACGGCCATGCACTTTTTATTCGTTGGATCTAGAGACTGTAATTGGATGGTTGGGATTAAAGGTCAGAATAGAAATTAATCATGGGCAACCGTTTTTAACATTTAGAAAGGTTCGTTTCCATGCACAAAGCACACCCAAATGTTTTGACAAATATTAATATGCACCCATTAAATTTTTAGGTAAAACCAAACACTCAATCCGTTAACTTTTCTACTATTAAATTAAAAAACTATTATGCTTTAATTGAATTAAATTGATTAGGTAAAATATCTCTTATAACTTGTCAATTTTTATAGTAATATACGAATATTTAGTAAAATCAAATTTATTTTTATTTAGTAATTAGATTTTTTATTTAGTAATCAAATTTATTTTTTATTCAGTAATTAAATTTTTTTATTTAGTGAAATAAAATTAATTTTATTTAGTAGTCAGATTTTTTTTTAACAAAAAAGTTCTAAAATCAAATTTGACTCATTTACTATTTAAAAAAAATGAACTTGTTTACTAACCAACTAAAGTTTATCTTTAGTCAACATATTTTTTTCTCTAAAATATCCTTTGACCATAAAAAGAAGAATGAAAATAACAAGATGATTTGCCAAGAGTTGATTAACAATAATCAGTATATTTGAGCATGCAATGAATTTACCCCTATATTCATATGACATAAAATATAATTTTATTCATTAATTACAATATTAATTTTCTAAATTTTTTAAAAAAAAATAAATTTCTATCTATTTACATAAATCTTAGTTTTTATAAAAATATATTTATGTTTATTTTTTACATTACATTGACCTAATGTTTAATTAAGGGCAATAATGTCTTTGTGCTAGTTAGAAATGGCCAGTAATTGAACTTAACAGCGTAGGACAACAATGTGACTATTTTGGGGTGGGGTTGATGGCTTACATCAAACTTAGTGTGTGCTAACGATTAATAATAATAATGGGGTAAATATGAAATTAATCCTTACCCAAGCAATGGAAGTTCGCTGGTTTTCTTTTAGCCGGATAATTACCAGTCAATTTGCCACGCGTCCCGACACATGGCAGCATCTAATTTATTCGCTTGTCATTTCAGTTTCTGTAACGTAGCCAGCTCCTTAGAAAACAACTGATTAGTATAACATAATCTTTAATTTACTGGACGAGGATGAATTTTCCTTTAATTGCTCTTTCAACGAAAGTGCCTACGCATTTGTTCGATCATATTAATCTGCAGGTCTTCAGAAAACAGGAAAGTTCCCATACATTTTGCAGGTCTTCAGAAAACAGTGATTGGTATAGCCTAATATTTAATTTACTGGACGTGGATGAATTTCCCTGTAGGACCGGACTCGTACGCGCATGTAACCCATTTTTATCTATAAATTGGTAAGCGCACTTAGCAGCACCGTAGCCAATAGCCATCTCCATTTTGGAAACAGAAAAAAGAAAAAGAAAATCCTATCTTTCACAAACACTTCCTTCCCATTTCTATTTGGGGGACCACATCACATCACCAGCAAAATGTCGTCGTCACTTTCAGGTTCTGATAACCAGAATGCTGAGACACGCCGGGCAGGACTACCAAGTGTCCGAGAAAAGAATTTCGAGTTGATGGATTCTCTTTACAAGGCTGCCGTAGAAGGCCATACCGATCAATTCAGAGCACACGCACAGGTGCTTGACCAAATATTGACTCCGAACGAGAACACAATCCTCCACGTCCACATCACAGCCCGACCTAATCAAACAATGAAGCCTAATAACGAGCTAAAAAGCAGCCTTTGGATGATGACGAGTACTTTAAAAAAGCAATCATCATCATCAGAACATTTTGTGAGAGATATTTTAGAAATGTGTCCCGGTCTATTACTGAAGGCCAACACCAAAGGGGAAACTCTGCTGCACATCGCGGCCAGGCACGGGCATGTTGATATAGTGAAGGATCTAATTGCCGAGTGCAAAAAACCCCACCAGAACGACCCCGAGAAAGGTGTTGAAGCCGCGAGGCTGATGCTGGGGACGGCGAATGAAGCCAAAGACACAGCCTTGCACGAGGCGGTGCGTTACAATCAAGTTGATGTGGTGAAGATTTTGACCAAAGAAGACCCTAGTTTACCATATGATGCCAATAATGCCGGGGAGACCCCACTGTACCTGGCTGCGGAGAGGGGTTACATAAATGTTGTGGAAGATATTATATCGACTTGCAAATCACCAGCTGACCATGGACCAATGGGAAGAACGGCTTTGCACGCAGCAGCATTTTGCGGAGATACGGGTAAAAGCTGCTGTTATTTGATTGATTGTCAACCTTTTCTGTTTTAAACATTCCTCAGTTTGAACATACAAGAATCAAAATAAATTATGCTTGTCAACTTTAGGTGCCGGATTAAAATCTGGGAGCAGTTTTCAACGTTGTAAACTTATTCTACACCTTAATTCCGATTGAAAAATTTCACTGTGGTATTCTAATTCAACCATATCTATTATGCAAAATTAATTTGAACAAAGATTTGGTCACTCTGTATCATTTTTCAATTTAATTTTTGTTTGTTTTCTTTTATGTAGAAATGACAAAAGTGTTACTATCTAGTAAAGGAACTCTGACCAGCAAACCGGATCAGCAAGGGTGGCTTCCACTTCACTTGGCAGCACACTTAGGGTACTATGACGTGGTGAAGGAATTACTCAAGGCCGATAAATCAGCCGCCTACAAAGCTGATAATGAGGGAAAGATACCTCTTCATCTTGCAGCCGGTAAGGGCAGACTACACACAATGCAAGAGCTAATAATGAGTTGTCCAAGTTCTCGTGAACTGGTCGATGACAGAGGGTGGAATGTTTTTCACTTTGCCCTGCATAGCGGAAGTAGAAGGACAATCGAATTACTTTTAAAAAGCCCGTCGCTTGGAAACCTTGTAAATGAGAAAAATGATGACGGAAACACACCTCTCCTAGAACACGCTGTTTCTGGTTCTTTTATACAGTCTTTCGTTTGTCACCCGAAAGTGGACAGGCTTGCATTCAATCATCACAACTGTAGCGCTGAAGACATAATCCTTTCAAACAAGTTGCTTTTTGGGCCGAACGAGGTAAGACAGACAACATAATAATCTATATTTTTAATTTTTGTGTCCTTATTAGTTATTTTTGACTCTCCGACTCCAGAATTAGGAAATTGATTGTTTACTGTTCATAACAATTGTTTCAAAATGTACAACACATATTGCTGCAGATAAATTTTATGTGGTGCTTGAATAGACTTAACCGTTTCCGGTGCCGGCGACATATAGTCTTTGGAAATGGGGAAAGAAAGGAACAATTTAGTAATACTAGTATTGAAGACAAGAAGAACAATGACAGAAAAGAAAATTCATCATCAATATACGAGGAGTTGACGCAATATCTCAAGAAAGCCAAGGAATCCCAGCTAGTAGTGGCAGCACTTATAGCAACTGTTACATTCACAGCAGGTATTACCATGCCTGGTGGTTACATTAATGAAATTGGTCCAGATCAGGGTGCCGCAATTCTAACAAAAAGCAGTTCTTTCCAAGCGTTTGTTATATTCAATTCGGTAGCCATGATTTTGTCCACAATTGCCGTTTTCATCCACCTTGACCTGTCATTGCTAGAGGACAAGGTTTTGGACTTTATTCTATGGAAAATTAGCCGAGGAATGACTCAGTTAGCCTTGTTTTTTATGGTTTTCGCTTTTCTTACAGGCACATATTCAGTGCTTCATAGTGCCAAAGTAGTTGCAGTTATCGTTTCCATCATCACTGGCGGCTCGATCTTCTGCAGCTACCATTATACCATACCTTTCAAGTTAATAATGGCAGTGATGAGCATCCTGGTCCGCACGCTACAAGAAATTAGGGAGGAGTTTCAACGAATTTCCATTCATGTATTTCAATTGTTGGGAAAATATGATCATTAAAAGCATATGTGTTTATTTAATTGTAATCAATAATTTTTTTTATTAATAAAATAAGTGAGGTATTTTATTCAATTATCTTAGTTGCATTAATATTTTGAGTAAAGTTCATTTAATCATATTATATATATTTATGTGATCACCATGTGAATTAATATAAGATATAAATACAAGTTATCTTATGATTAAATAAATTAAGTTCGCAATTGATAAATAAGTTGGACACTTTATTTAAGTATAGACTGTAATAAATTCATTGAATTATTTGTCTTAATCATGTATGAATTTATTGATGTAGTACGACTACATTGAACAAGATGACATATGAGATTTAATTAACTTTGTAATAACTGTCAGACTTATTAAATATCATAGGCATTGATATTATTGCAATCTTAATCTTGAGTTAGTTATAATTTCATGATTGTAATTATTATTCCATTTGAGTTACCAATGGGCACGACACACACTTGTAGTCAAGATTACCCGGTATTTTAGTGGGAGTAATTATGAGTATTGAAGTTATAGATTAACAATATAGAATTTATACAACACATCTCTTGATGGGTTTTCGGCACTTGATCATAGAATTCTCTGGGCAGAGTGTGTCAACATCTTTAGTATGTTGAAAATGATCATTAGAGAAAACTAGTAAGTATCAAGGAACAAGATGTAATTAAATTGATTGAACAGTTGAGATATCGATTTAATTAACGATGTGGTACAAAAGATTATACAGTAAAGAAATCAATGTGGCTTGGGACGACTTATTATTCGAGCATACAATTATGGAGGTCAGTTCCAATCTTTTAGTGGAGTAGATTTGGAATTAAATAATTAGGTTAGTTTAATTATATGCCTAATTATTGTAGCCACTATTGTATATTCCCAAATGAATTTTTAATTTTTTATGTCATTAAGGGAATAAATTGAATTATTGTGTGATTTGTTTAACTTAAGTTTTAAAATCTCAATTCACCCCCTTCTTAGGTTACATAACTAGCATTTCAATGATGCTCCTTTTTCTCTCTAAATTGTGTGCACATGAAACAAATCTTGTGTGGAAGCGCACTAAAATCCCATGACATGAATTAGAAAATGTAATCATGTACAAGTAGTAGGGTTTGTACCCACTCATGAATGGTTTCAACTCAGCAGTGGACTGCAACTTGCCAAAAAGAGAACCTCTAGCATTTGTAATCTAACATCTTCTTACTTTATGAGGGAATTAGAACATATAACCAAGCTAAACACATATTTTCATACATCCTCCGGCCAAGACATGGAAAATGGGTAAAGGTATTAGCATTGACACTTGCCAACTTGTCCTTAAATGATCACTGCATTTAATTCTAGTCAACCAGCTACTCAATATTTCATTCAGGGTCATACATTTTTCTTTCTTTCACCCTATGTGCAATCGGAGTTACTTTATGCTTATTTTAGTAAATGACTTGATATAAAGATCCAACTTTAATAGTTGACATATGAGTTATTTAGATATGAGACTGTAGATTCAGAAAGTCTTGTTGAATACGAGACTGTAAATTCAAATAGTCTTGTTGAACATGGGACTGTAGATTCTTATAGTCATGTTGAATATCTCATATTTCTCTTGACGAGGGATAATAATGATGAAATATCACCTTTATTCTATCTTAGAGCAGAATTTTCTCAGATGTAGTGATAATTGTTGACAAACAGATGATAAATCCAACACTCGTTGGCAATCTTCCACAATATTCTGTTTTTTGGAAAGAACTAGTATCATAATCACTAACTTTATAATTTTCCTCAATGAATTAGATTAACATTTGAAACCACCCTTGCCCCCGCCCCCCTCTTATTTTGGTGGTGGTTGTTGAACACGTAGTTGAAAGTGCAACTCAAACGGCGATGCTTGCAATATTAGCTGATCTTAGGGTGCAATCTATTTGCATAGCCTATGTGTGTACTACCAATATACGTGCTTGTGAGTGTGTGGTGGACGAGGAGTGTGAGAGAGAGAGCTTTATAAATTTGTTCATCTTATGTAAAATTAAACATCACATGTCTAAAAGAGCAGCAGCATAAGTGATCTTGAAAAGAGAAAAATGGATATATGCCAAGAAAAACCCAACGACTTATATGTATTGGTGATTTTCAATTTACAAGACTAGAGGAAATCAAGGTTGTGCATAAATTTGCGTACACCTTAATTACCATGTACAAATTATATTGTCTATAAACTACTTTTATATGCTTGCCACGTGGCCTACATTTTTTTATTCTCATTAACCATAATATTTTTTATTTTCTTTCTACCTATATACTTTTAGAAGTAGTGCTAGTTACAAATCTTAAAATTTTATCCTAAAATTAATTTTGTTGTCGGTATTTCAAGGTAATTTGCAATATTAACTATTAACAAACTCTCACAAGTGGATGTAATTTTTTTTAATTAAATTAAAAGTAGTGTTAAATCTCTTAAAATTTTATCTTAAATGATGTGGTATTCGTCAAAGTAGATTCTAAAATAATACAATTAGTTCGCTTTATATTTGAAAAAAAAAATATCAACAACTTAATGAATAATACATAATGTAGAATGAAATTTAAGATAAAACTTATAAGGTTAGTGATATTGATCAAAACATACAATGTGAAACTATAGAGTGCGACTATAAGATATTAGCTGCACCATCACAAACAATAACAATTAGTTCGTACTTGGTAACGATCTTTTTGCTATATAGTATATATATAAATATACTACTTATGAAAGGAAACTTGTTAAATGTAATGACGGATAATGAAACAATTGTTACGGCTGCACGGTGCAGCTGATGCACCGTAGCAAGACCCAAAACTACATATTTTCCAAAAGAAGTGTTTATGGATTATTAGTAAAAATGATAATATCATAGGGTTAGGATATTAACCAAACCATTTGATTGTGAAACTTCCTTAATTTTCTCTCTCCTAGGAAAGTGCTTATCAATTTCTCTATCATATGTAAGTGAATCATATTTTCTATTTCAAGACCTTGCAAAGCGAAAACAAAAACAACCAAAAATAAAAAATAAAAATAGCTGACTAATTTACCCGACAAGTGGCTATGAATGAGGACAATTTTCCATCTTTCACACTACACTCTTCGCCGTCTTCGGTCACTGTCTGTGGCCTTTCCCAGTTATTATTTGGGTACCAGTGTATCTTCTCAAGTGCTTTTCAGAGCATGTGAAAAGGGTGCACTTTTCTCAAGCGCGTGAACGGAACGGCCTTAGCCTATTGACCCTATTCCTATGATTTTCAAACAGTTTACTTAACTAGTTATCATAATTTAAATTTTTTAAAAAATTAAAGATTAAAAATCGATTAATCTTTTTAAGATATTAAGAAAAAGTATTGTTATAGTTGGACTACTTTTAAAATTATAAAATATGAAATTATTATAAGAAGTATTCGTGCTTATATTTCTATTATTATATCTCTAAAAAAAATTTATTTTATTTTATTTTTATGGTAAGTTGAAAGTTAATGTCATGCTGACAAATTAAAGGGGTAAAAGTTTCATTACATTCAAAATTAAGATAAGTTGTATTATAATTTTATATTACAAGTGTAGTGTAGTCATTATCGTTGAAAAACAAATGAAAGAAAAAAAAAAATCTTGAATCCCGAATATCTAACGTCATCTTCTTCTTCTTCTTCTTCTCCTTCTTCTTCTTCTTCTTCATCTTTTTCCTCATATAGTGACCCACCATCTTTGAATAATTATTGGCATTTTTGAATGGGTACAGGCCATGCATTGCCATTGATGGGTGTCATCTAAAAGAAGAATTGGAGGGATTTTCATGGCAGCCGTGGGTGAGGAAAATTTATTATGTTTTTATAACTTATCTCAGGGATATGTGATAAATTTGGAAGTGGATTTTATATAATCTTTCTTTGAGATTTTTTTTTTCAGTTGGTGAGTTTGATTTGGTTATGGAATGATGGATTTATTATTATGAGTTTGAAGGATTATGACGAAATAGAAATTAAGATTGACGGAAAGCATATTGATCTTCAAGCTTTAATGCCAGTTTCAATTTGCTTTCTTCAAGTTTTAGTGGCGGTTTCAATTTGATATCTTGATGAGAGCAAGATCAGCAATTTAGCACAAAAGGAGGATACTTAATCACAAGCATTTTTTTTTTCTCTCTTCTTTTCCTCAATTGGAGCATAAGAAGTTTTGGAAGTGAAGGCACGCATTCTTCAGTTGAGTTTGATTCTTTATTTTTGTTTTCTTTATTTTTTATTTAATTAATTTTTTAAAGTAAGTGCATATTAGTATTTTGTTAGTCAAAATACTAGTTTATTGAAAACGATTCCACCACCACTGCCTGAGGATCGTTCTACCAAAAAGGCTCGTTTTCGCAGCCATGGTATGGATGAGGATAACCCACCGCCGCTATCTTTCAAAGATGCACTCATGCCCCAGACTCAACAGAGAAGTTTTGATGATACTGAGATGGATGAAGAGTGTGACTTTGAACCTGGAGACGTAATTGTTGGGGATGATGGTGCCATGCCAACTATTAAATTTTCTCAACGAATCCATGAGAAGTTAGTTCAACCTTGGCAGAAATCTGTGGTGGTTAAGTTGTTGGGGAGGAATATCGGCTATAAGGCTTTGTGCAATCGGCTGAAGGTCATGTGGCATATGATTCCGGATTTCTCAGTAATCGACCTTGAGAATAATTACTATTTAGTCCGCCTTAATTCATTAGAGGATGCTGTTTATGCGTTAACTGAGGGGCCATGGGTAATCTTTAGACATTATCTAACAGTCCAACCTTGGAGTCCTAGCTTCGATAGCACCGTTACAGAGATTGATTCTGCAATTGTTTGGATTCGTTTGCCTGGAATGGCTTTCCACTTATATGATAAGTGTATCCTAAGAAAGATTGGACAACTCGTGGGTAATGTCATTAAAATCGATTATCGTACTGAATTGCGAGAACGGGGCAAATTTGCTAGGATTGTTATTCGTGTCTCTCTTACTCAACTGTTGGTGTCTCGATTTAACTTGGATGGCAGGATTCAGAAGGTTGAATATGAAGGGCTGCCGATCATATGCTATCAATGTGGTAAGTATGGGCACAATAGCACAGTTTGCTTAAATAACCAAAATTCGAATGAGATCAACGAGGCAAACTCCGAGATCAACCCACAAGCTAACGTACCAGTCGAGAAGATCAGTGTCCCGACTGTGGCCAACAGCAGCAGTGAGAGATTTGGTCCATGGATGGTTGTGGAGCGAAAAGGGCGAGCTAGAGCAGTTGTGGATAAGGAGAACATTACGAATTCGGAGAGAAATCAGAGAACGAATTTCACTACTACTTCTCGTTTTGCTGCCTTATCTGACGATCAGGATGCACTAACCGTGGAGGAGCTTGATGTTCAGAACCCTATACAAGTCCCTCCCCAACAACCAATCACGTCCATTACCGATCACCTCAACACTCGAAAAAACCCTACCCTGAAAACCTCTCGCACCTTAAAACCTCATCACCATCTGTCCAAAGGAAAGCAAGTGACCAAACCACAGTTTCCAAAACCTAAGCCACTGCACTCTACCACATCCAGCTCCATGCATGAAACTCTATGTCCCCATGTCACCAAAATCCTATCCCACACTACCAATAATCCCAACCCGAGACACACGCCTAGTGATACCGTTGAATTTACGTTCAACTTGACCACTCTTGATCCCACAAAACATACGGCTGTCATCTTACCTTTTAGAAACCAGGCCACTGCAAGATAGCCACTAAGTAGAACAATTGTTGCCAAACCTGCACAGCAACTCCCTTCAAAGCAGCTTGCGGAGCCTCCCGATGGCAAAGATGCAGGGGTTATTGACATAAAAGTGAATCATGAGGGTGATGTTCAACCTGTATTTGGACATGAAGGTGAAGACATTATGTCCGATGAGGAAGACATGGTTGTACAGGAGACCCCTGGAGTGCATGAAGGAATGATAGTGGGGCTTAGTCCGTAAGCCGTTCCTGCTTACCCATTACTCATAATTGTTTTATGACAATCTCAATTTTATTCTGGAACGTTCAAGGGACGGGCTCCCCAACTTTTAGATGAACTTTTACTGCTCTAGTTAAGAACTTCAATCCTACAATTATAGTAATTTTTGAGCCAAGAGTCAGTGGGAAGAAAGCAGGCGATTTTATCAAAAAAAAGTGGTTTTGCTCGTTCGCATCGTGTGGAGGCTCATGGATTCTCTGGAGGTATTTGGGTATTATGGCGTGATTTTTTTGACGTTGAGGTTGCTTTAAATCATCATCAGTTTATAAATTTAAAAATCAGTGCCCAGAATGTTACTCAAGCTTGGGTTACAGCAGTATATGTGAGCCCCCATTCAAGTCGTCGTCATGAGCTTTGGCATCAGTTGAATTACATTGCGAGATCGATGCACGATCCTTGGCTGGTGGGGGGTGATTTTAACTCAATTTTATATGCGAAGGAAAAACGTGGAGGGTCTCAACTGGGCACCGGTATTTGTCCAATCTTTAATAATTGGTTTCATGCTAATCAAATGGTTGATTTGCCTTTCAGTGGTCCTCGGTTCACTTGGGTTCGTGGGAGTTTGTCCAAGCGCCTTGATTGTGTTCTGAGCAATAAAGATTGGATTCTAAAGTTCGATAATTATTCCGTCACCAATCTTCCGAGAGTTGATTCTGATCACAGACCGGTTTTGGTTCGTTTTGAGCGCAATGGTAGAGGAATGGGGAGTATAAAGCCTTTTCGGTTTCTAGCTGCCTGGATGACAGACAATCGGTTTGGGAGTTTTATGCAGGATAATTGGCAGGGAAATATGCCTTATGCTCAAGCAGCTTCTCGTTTCACAAGCAAAGTAACCACTTGGAATATGGAAGTGTTTGGCAATATATTTAAACGGAAAAAAGAATTGCTGGCTCGACTTGGTGGGGTTCAGAAAGCCTTGGAAAATAGGCCGCTCAGTAGCCTGTATCGTCTGGAGACAAAGTTAAAAAAGAAGTTGGAAGAAGTATTGTCCCAAGAGGAGTTGTTATGGTATCAAAAATCTCGTAGAGAGTGGATAAAATATGGGGATCAGAATACATCTTTTTTTCATCAAAAAACCATTACTCGGAGGGCTCGTAATCGCATCACTGCGATTAGGGATGAAGGGGGTAATTGGATTTATGAAGCACAAGAAATTAAAGACCATGCTGTGAATTTTTTCTCTACGTTATATAAATCTAAACAAGATACATATCAGTCGTATCAGGTGCAAGGGTGTTTTCCTCAAATTGACCAAACCCGATTGGCGAGTCTTGCTATGCCAATTGATAAGGAAGAAATTCATGCGGCTATCTGTCAAATGAGTCTTCTCAAAGCTCCTGGAATCGATGGCTATCCTGCCGGGTTTTATCAGGCTAAGTGGCATATTGTTGGTGAGTCTTTTAGTTCTGGTATAAAGGACGTCTTCAATTCGCACAATATCCCTGGAGAGGTTAGTAAAACTCTCCTAGTCCTAATTCCAAAGACTGAGCGTCCCACATCCTTCCAGATGTATCGACCTATTAGTTTATGCACAGTGTTTTATAAAACAATAACTAAGATCATTGTGACTAGACTCCAAGCCTTACTCCCTGATCTTGTTGGGCCTCACCAAACAAGTTTTGTCCCCGGCCGGCATATTACGGAGAATATCATCATCGCTCAGGAGGTTGTCCACTCTATGCGACGAAAGCTGGGTAAAAAAGGTTTAATGGCTATCAAGATTGATTTAGAGAAAGCATATGATAGATTGAGCTGGAATTTTATTCATGAGACTTTAATGGAGCTAGCTTTGCCTTTTGATCTTGGTCACTTAATAATGGAGTGCATTACGTCTAATAGGATGAATATTTTGTGGAATGGGGAATTAACGGGGGATTTTGCCCCTAGTAGAGATGTTCGGCAGGCGGACCCATTGTCTCCTTATATTTTTGTTCTCTGCATCGAGAGACTAAGTCATGGAATTTATCGCTCTATCTAACAAGAACAATGGAAACCAATTTGCTTAGCTCGAATGGGTACCCCTCTAAGCCATTTATTTTTTGCGGATGATTTATTACTCTTTGCCGAGTTTTCTAGTGCACAAGCTTTTTTCATTAATTCGGTCTTAGAAGAATTTTGTTTGAGTTCTGGCGCAAAGGTGAACAAGTCTAAAACTCAAGTCTATTTTTCGAAGAATATCTCCGGAGCTGTAGCTGGTCGATTGGGGCGTGATCTGGGGTATACAGTCACAAAGGATTTGGGTAACTACCTAGGCATGCCTCCGTTGCATCGCCGGGTTTCGAAGCAAACATACCAGAGAATTCTGGATAAAATGAAGCAAAGACTTTCGGGTTGGGCTGCTTCTCAACTGTCCTTTGCAGGGCGTATTACCCTCACCCAATCCGTCCTCCAAGCAATCCCTATTTATGCTATGCAAACTACCAATTTACCGGCTAGTATCAAGACTAAAATTGATCAAGTGTGCAGACGATTCTTGTGGAGTGGGAATGCTGAAATACGTAAGTTGAGTTTGATTAATTGGCACACTATATGTCAATCTAAGCTGACTGGTGCGCTAGGATTTAAGAGATTGGAGATTATGAATGAAGCTTTATTGCTGAAGGTTGCTTGGAACTTGATCACGGAACCTGGTAAACTTTGTGCCCAAGTACTAGCTACAAAGTACAGAGTGTCACTCTCGGATATCCCACAATCTCTTCCCACTCAGCATGGCTCTCATTTATGGAAGTCTGTGTGTAGAGTCTGGGATCATGCCAAACGGGGGTTACGCTGGAATGTTGGTAATGGCCTGAGAGTGAAATTTTGGTGGGATTGCTAGGCTACGGCATCTTCTCCCCTTGCGGCATTTACTTTGAAACCAATACCTCCTGAACTTTGTGATTTGTATGTGGCTGACTTTGTGACTGCAGATGGCACCTGGAACTGGCTGAAGTTCGGCTACCTCTTATCTCATAATACAGTGATGCGTATTGCTTCAGTTCACCCCCCATCGGCGTGGAATGGTGCTGATAAAGCTTACTGGGCAGCTGCAACTCATGGCAAATTCACAGTGAAGTCAGCTTATGACCACTTGGCTCAGCCTTATTTGCAGGAAAGGGACACGATCTGGCGGTTGGCATGGTCATGGAAAGGCCCGCAGAGCATAAAGATTTTCATCTGGTTGGTGCTACATAATCGCTTGAAGACGAGGGGAGAATTAGCATCATGGCATTTAATCATTGACACACATTGTGAGAGATGCGGATACGAGTTGGAGACCACGATCCATGTGCTCCGTGACTGTCCTTATTCTAGAGCGGTATGGCTTCGACTCCTTCGGGACCATAATCATCAGGAGTTCTTCAATACTGATCTTGTGGGGTGGATGTCAAGAAATTTGCAAGCTTCAAACAAGTATCCATGCAGCAACCTTTGGCGTGTCATGTTTGGAGTGGCTATTTGGCGGATTTGGTTCTGGCGGAATCATTTTATTTTTACTAAGGAATATTGGGAGAGCAATGCTATTGCAATGGATATCAAAGTAAGGGCTGCTGAAATTCAACGAAGTAATTCCTTTTCCTTTGCTGCTGATACTACCCGGATCGAAAGATGGATTCGTTGGATTGCGCCTGTTTGGCCTTGGGTCAAATTATATTCAGACGGTGCCAAGAAATCTTCGGGGATTGCAGGAGCTGGTGGACTATTCCGTGATTTCAGAGGTGGGTGGCAAGAAGGCTACAGTGCTAACGGCCCACTCAAAAATAAATTTCCTATTAATTTTTGGGAAACTTATCTTTGGGTGGGGGTAATTTTATAAATAAATTTTAATATTGGTTTCAATTTTATAATTTTTTTTTATTATGATGTTGCCCCATGTGAATTAATTTCTAGATCCGCCTCTGGTTAAGGGTGTTAATTAATTAAAAAACTTAATGAAGTAATTTTATTGTGGACATGCTCTTGAAGTGAAGGTCTATCTCTATTGGTAAGAAAGGAACTTTGTTATACCTTAAGTTTTAAATTTCAATAAATACGTGAGTTAATTAAAAAGGAAAAAAAGGATAAATAAATTATTTTGCTTATAAAATGGCAGAACAGACTTTAGAAAACAGCTGATTAGTATAGCATAATCTTTAATTTACTGGACGAGAATGAATTTTCCTTTAATTGCTCTTTCAACGAAAGTGCCTATGCATTTGTTCGGTCATATTAATCTGCAGGTCTTCAGAAAACAGGAAAGTGGCCATGCATTTCACAGGTCTTCAGAAAACAGTGATTGGTATAAATTGGTAACCCATTTTTGTCTATAAATTGGCCATCTCCATTTTGGAGGAAAAAGAAAACCCTATCTTTCACAAACACTTCCTTCCCATTTCTATTTGGGGGACCACATCACATCACCAGCAAAATGTCGTCGTCACTTTCCGGTTCTGATAACCAGAATGCTGAGACACGCCGGGCAGGACGACTAAGTGTCCGAGAAAAGAATTTTGAGTTGATGGATTATCTTTACAAGGCTGCCGTAGAAGGCCATACCGATCAATTCAGAGCACACGCAACGATGCTTGATCAAATATTGACTCCGAACGAGAACACAATCCTCCATATCCACATCACAGCCCGGCCTAATCAAACAATGAAGTCTAATAACAAGCTAAAAAGCAGCCTTTGGAGGATGATGAGTACTTTTAAAAAGCAATCATCATCATCAGAACATTTTGGGAGAGATATTTTAGAAATGTTTCCTGGTCTATTACTGAAGACCAACACCAAAGGGGAAACTCTGCTGCACATCGCGGCCAGGCACGGGCATGCTGATATAGTAAAGGATCTGATTGCCGAGTGCAAAAAACCGCACCAGAACGACCCCGAGAAAGGTGTTGAAGCCGTGAGGCTGATGCAGGGGATGACGAATGAAGCCAAGGACACGGCCTTGCACGAGGCGGCGCGTTACAATCAAGTCGATGTGGTGAAGATGTTGACCAAAGAAGACCCTAGTTTACCATATGATGCCAATAATGCTGGGGAGACTCCACTGTACGTGGCCGTGGAGAGGGGTTACAAAGACGTGACGCAAGATATTTTATTGACTTGCAAATCACCAGCTGACCATGGACCAATGGGAAGAACGGCTTTGCACGCAGCGGCATTTCGTAATGATACAGGTAAAACCTGCTGTTAATTGATTGTCAACCTTTTTTTGTTTTAAATATTTCTCATTTTGAACATTCAAGAATCAAAATAACTTACACTTTAACCAAATCTATTATGCAAAATTAATTTGAACAAATAGTTGGTCACTCTATATCATTTTTCAATTTAATTTTTGTTTGCTTTCTTTTATGTAGAAATGACAAAAGTGTTACTAGATTCTAGTATCGGAACTCAGACCAGCAAAGCGGATCAGCAAGGGTGGCTTCCACTTCACTTGGCAGCACACTTGGGGTACTATGACGTGGTGAAGGAATTACTCAAGGCCGATAAATCAGCCGCCTACAAAGCTGATAATGAGGGAAAGATACCTCTTCATCTTGCAGCCGGTAAGGGCAGACTAAATACAGTGCAAGAGCTAATAATGAGTTGTCCAAGTTCTTGTGAACTGGTCGATGACAGAGGGTGGAATGTTTTCCACTTTGCCCTGCATAGCGGAAGTAGAAGGACAATCGAATTACTTTTAAAAAGCCCGTCGCTTGGAAACCTTGTAAACGAGAAAAATGATGACGGAAACACGCCTCTCCTAGAACACGCTGGTTCTGGTTCTTTAATACCGTCTTTCGTTTGTCACCCGAAAGTGGACAGGCTCGCATTCAATCATCACAACTGTAGCGCTGAAGACATAATCCGTTCAGACAAGTTGCTTTTTAGGCCGAACGAGGTAAGACAGACAACATAATAATCTATATTTTTAATTTTTGTCCTTATTAGTTATTTTTACTCACCGACTCCAGAATTAGGAAATTGATTGTTTACTGTTCATAACAATTGTTTCAAAATGTACAACATATATTGTTGCAGAAAAATTTTTTGTGGTGCTTGAATAGACTTAACCGTTTCCGGTGCCGGCGACATATAGTCTTTGGAAATGGGGAAAGAAAGGAACAATTTAGTAATACTAGTATTGAAGACAAGAAGAACAATGACAGAAAAGAAAAGTCATCATCAATACACGAGGAGTTGACGCAATATGTCAACAAAGGGAAGGAATCCCAGCTAGTAGTGGCAGCACTTATAGCAACTGTTACATTCACAGCAGGGATTACCATGCCTGGTGGTTACATTAATGAAATTGGTCCAGATCAGGGTGCCGCAGTTCTAACAAAAAGCAGTTCTTTCCAAGCGTTTGTTATATTCAATTCGGTAGCCATGATTTTGTCCACAATTGCCGTTTTCATCCACCTTAAACTGTCATTGCTAGGGGACAAGGTTTTTGAGTTTAATCTATGGAAAATTAGCCGAGGAATGACTAAGTTAGCCTTGTTTTTTATGGTTTTCGCTTTTCTTACAGGCACATATTCAGTGCTTCCTAGTGCCAAAATACTTGCAGTTATCGTTTCCATCATCACTGGCGGCTCCATCCTCTACATCTACGCATACGATTATGCCGCACTTTTCTCGTTAATAAAGGCAGTGATGAGATTCCATGTCAACAGGCTACAAGAAATTAGGAAGGAGTTTCAACTAATTTACTTCTTGTATTTGAATGACTTTGTCCGGGCCTGTTAAGAAAGCACATAATGTGTGCAAATAGTCTGCTTATGCTTAGCACGTGTGAGAATTTAGTTAACTGAAGTTAGTTAAGTGTGTAATGTCAGCTCAGCAAAATTAGTTAAGTTTATTGAGATTCTGTTTTTGTAGCTTTCTTTTGTTAGCTAATCGTGTGGTGTATAAAAGGTGTGTTTGTGATCATTTGTAAAGTCAGTGAAAAAGATGAAATAAAATTCAGAATCTTCTTTGAGATTTTCTCAGCAAACTGAGCAAATTTTCTTAGCAACCAAACAAACTGATCAGTGAATATTATGTTTTCAAACATGGTATCAAAGCCAAACGGAGCCAATTCTAGTAATCAGCAAACAATTATGCGAAATCCAGCAATAAACAACACAAATCAACATACTCAAATCAAATTTTCTTTCACTAATCCAATCAAACTAGATCGATCAAACTACTTGCTCTAGCGTTCATAGGTTCTAGCTTCAATTAGAGGTAATTGACAGGAAGACTTTATTACTAGAATCAAATCAGCACCTGAGGAACATCTTCTGTTTGCTGGAGTTGATGGATCAACTCAACAAATTGACAATCCTGAGTATCAGATTTGGAGATCACAAGATCAAACTCTTCTTGGCTGGCTATTGTCATCAATAAGTGAAGGTATTCTAAGCCTTGTCATCAACTGGGAAAGTTCTTTTGATGTATGGAAAACTTTAGAAAAGAAATTTGGAATTCAATCTGAAGCTCGAGTTCTTCAACTCAAATATGAACTGAATACTCTTAAAAATGAATCTCTTAGTATTGAAGATTATTGTATTAAAATGAAAGCAGTAGCTGATAAGTTTGCTAGTGCTTGTAGTCTAATAACAGAAAAGAATCAAATGCTGACCATACTCAATGGATTAGGACCAGGATACCGTGATATTGCTACATTCATAACTAGTTCACGTATGGAATTTGATGATGCTTATGCATTGCCGCTCACTCATGAAACTAGATTAGAACAAGATCAGGAGGACAAGAGTGCAATCAATGCTAACTATAAATATACTAATGCATTTCATCCTAAGGCTTGTTATGCACAGCCTAGGGTAAACTTTAAGAGAGGAGGTTATTATGCTGGTAGAAATGTTTTTTTTTTTTTTTTGTAGAGGAAATATTAACTTTTCTCCTAGAATGGAGGTTTTAGAAGTGGTTTTGGAAGAGGATACTCTTTTGGCAATAACTTCAATGGCAATAATCTTTTAGCACCAAAGAATCCACCTTCTGTTGTTAAGAATGGATCACATGGAACTTTCAACAACAATTCAGGGGATCCAGTATGTCAAATTTGTCTCAAACCTGGTCATATTGCTAATATTTGTTGGCATAGATTTGTTGAAGACTATGTGTCGATACCAAGAGGTTTTGGCAAAGGCAAAGCACCAAGAGCAGCATATCTGTCAAATTTTGATGGCTTTGTTTATAATCTAAACTTTGATAGTTATAAAAACTTCAACTACATGCCTTCAGCTCACAATTCATGTTTGGCAGTAGCTATTGCTCTAGTATTGATGCATATACTCCTGGAGCAGTATTTATGGCTAATTTTGAAGGGGCTACTGATAATGGATGGGACTTGGATAGTGGAGTAACTCACCATTTAACCAACAACATAGAGAATTTGTAGATCAGTGAAGAATTCAAAAGTACTGATCAGCTTGTAATAGGTAATGGTCAAGGTTTGTCTATCACTCATAGTGGACATGCATTTATGTCACATAGAGCTTCAAATTTCTTATCCACACATACTAAAATAGCACTTAAGGACATATTACTTGTTCCTTCAATTACCAAAAATCTACTAAGTATTTCCAAACTGACATCTTATAACCCCATAACTGTTGAGTTTTGTGGAAATATTTGTTTTGTGAAGGACATGAAGGGATAAGTTCTTCTGCAGGGACTTGCTGAAAGGGGTCTATACAAGCTGCCGTTGAGTTCTAATTCTTCTTCTCCATTATCTACATCTCATCTTTGTCATACTCAACTAAATAAACTTGTCTCAATGTTGTCCAGCTTTTAAAATTTTGATAGCTTTACTAAAGCTTGTTATCATTCTGTTTCCAATAAATGTAAAGCCAAATTTGATGCAATAACTTTGTTACATAGAAAATTTGGTCATCCAATTTTAATGATACTAATGCATTTCGTTAAATCTTGCAAACATTTAAAGGTCTCTCAAAAAGATGTTGTGTCTCTCATAAATTTTCTATGTGAGGCATGTCAGTTAGGCAAAGTTCACAGGCAAAATTTTCTAGCAACAAAAACAAAAACAAAGGGAGTCTTAGAACTTATTCATAATGATATCCGGGGTCTTTCACTTATTGTATCTATAAATGGATACAAATATTACATTAGTTTTGTGGATCTACCCATTTAAACTTAAATCACAAGCATTTGAGGTCTTTAAATTGTTCAAAGCACAAGTTGAAAATCAGTTTAATGCCAAGATTAAGGAATTGCAATATGATATGGGTGGAGTTTAGAGTGTTCAATGATTTTCTAAGTCAAAACGAGATCAATTTTAGACATTCATGTCCTTATAATCATCATCAAAATGGTCTTATTGAGAGAAAACACAGACACACAATTGAATTAGGATTAACACTCTTAGCTTAAGCTACTCTCCCTTTCCAATTTTGGTGGCAAGCTGTTCACACAACAATATACCATATCAATAGGTTACCAACACTTGTCCTCAAGCTTTTATCTCCTTACGAAAAGTTTTTTAAGCACAAACCAGATTATACATTTCTTCAATGTTTTGGTTGTCTATGTTATTCATATTTGAGAGACTTTAATAAACATAAGTTTGATTTGCACACTACAAATGTATCTTCATTGGCTACAATCCTTCCTACAAGGGTTACAAATGTCTAACAAGCTCATGAAAAGTTCATATCCTAAGGCATGTTATCTTTGATGAAAATACATTCATTTATTCAACAAATAGAACCTTTCATTCGTCTGAAAACAGTTCAAATTCTGAAATATCATTATCAAATTTTTCTCAGCAACAAATTTATCATCTCTCCACATTATATTTAACTGACAGCAACTTGGAAGATCTTCAATCAGCTGGTTCATAAAGCAATAAACAAGTGCCTTCTGTTTCTGCACATACAAATAACTTCTGTTTCTGCACATACAAATAATCTGCATCAACAAGAGCATTCTGAACCTACAATATCATAACAGTCCTTATCAACCATACCATCATAGAATACATCACCAACACAACCACAAAATGAACCACAACTATTTACTTCTCAACATACAAATCAAATTCAAAACACAAACATTTCTTCGCAACCATCCCATCCAATGACAACCAGATCAAAATTTGGAATCTTCAAACCAAAAGTTTACATAACTACCTTAACCAATAAAGAACCTAGGACAGTTCAAGAAGCTCTAAGTGATCAGAATTGGCATCAAGTTATGAGATATGAATATGAAGCCTTGATGAGAAATGAAACATGGTCATTAGTACCATTTTCATATGCATACAAGGTTGTTGATAGTAAATGGGTGTTTAGAATTAAACAAAACACAAATGGGAGTGTAGCTAAATACAAAGCCAGGTTAGTTGCAAAACGTTTTCAGCAAATTGAGGGTATTGATTATATTGAGACTTTTAGCCCTGTTGTGAAGGCTTGCACAGTCAGAATTATTTTGAGTTTGGCTTTGATGAACAAATGGAAAATAAAGTAAGTGGATGTAAACAATACCTTTTTTAAATGGAGAATTGACAGAAGATGTTTACATGTACTAGTCGGAAGGATTTGTTGATGAGAAAAGGCCCAGCTATGTATGCAAGTTGAAGAAAGACCCTGTATGGCTTAAAACAAGCTCCTGTAGTATGGTATGATAAGTTGAAAAGTTGTCTGATAAATTATTGGGGTTTTCAAAATTCCAGAGCTAAAACTTATCTCTTCTTCAAAGAGATTCAAGGCTCAATGATGCTTATTCTTATATACGTTGATGATATATTGATTACAGGACTTGACAGTAGAGAATTGGAGAAGTTTATCTTAGATTTCAGTAAGACATTTGCTTTAAAGGATCTAGGAATACTATCATATTTTCTTAGGATAGAAGTTTCTTAAGCTGGTTACTGTATATATCTATCTCAGAAAAAATATATTAATGATCTATTGTCTAAAGCTAATATGCTGAATTGTAAAGGATGTGATACTCCCACAGTGACTGGAATGAAACTTCATAAAGAAATTAAAGGTTATTTGGGTCAGTATGTTGAGGATGCAACAAGTCACAGAAGCTTGGTTAGAGGTTTGCAATATTTAGTATTGACTAGACCGGAGTTAACTTTTGTTGTGCATAAACTCAGTCAGTTTGTCACAGCTCCAACACTGCAGCATATAATGGCATGTAAAAGAGTTCTTAGATACTTAAAGGAAACTATGGATTATAGTATAAAATTTTCAGGTGATGAAGAGATGAGAATAACAGGTTTTAAAGATGCAGATTGGGCATGTGATATTGATGATAGGAAATATATAGGTGCATATTGCATTTATTTTGGAAACAACTTGGTGTCATGGTCATCTAAGAAGCAGTCAGTGGTTACAAGGTCTAGTGTAGAAAGTGAATACAGGGCTTTGGCTTCTGCAAGTGTAGAAATAGCATGGATTCAGTCATTGTTTAGTTAGCTCAATATAAAATGTACCTCAGTTCCTATCATCTGGTGTGACAACATGAGTCCAACAAAGTTAGCTAAAAATCCAGTCTATCATTAACGAACCAAGCACATTGAACTATATATGCATTTTGTCAGAGATAAGGTACTAGCCGAGGAGCTGGAAATTAACTTCATCCCAACTGAAGAACAAATTGTTGATGTCTTAACAAATCCTCTCACATTCCTTCATTTTAACTATTTCAGAACCAAACTCAATGTGCAGCCATGCCCCTTAAGTTTGAAGGGGGTTGTTAAGAAAGCACATAATGTGTGCAAACAATCTGCTTATGCATAACACGTGTGAGAATTTAGTTAACTGAAGTTAGTTAAGTGTGTAATGCCAGCTCAGCAAAATTAGTTAAGCTTACTGAGATTCTGTATTTTTAGCTTTCTTTTGTTAGCTGATCGTGTGGTGTATAAAAGTTGTGTTCGTGATCATTTGTAAAGTCAGTGAAAAAGATGAAATAAAATCCAGAATCTTCTTTGAGATTTTCTTAGCAAACAGAGCAAATTTTCTTAGCAACCAAACAAACTGATCAGTGAATTTTATGTTTTCAAATAGGGCCAAGAGAAGCACTTCCTACCGCAGAATGCAGACTGAAGAGGATAGGAATTTGGATGGGTTTTACGCACATCAATGGGATACAACTCATTTAGAGGAGAAATTTGAAAGAGAAATATGCCTCTGATCCCTGTACTCATCATTGTTTGTAATTAATTTATGTTAACCATCCAGTGGTACCTCAGTTTCTCTCAACTCCCTAGCCTCGACATAAAATCTACATAGAAACACACTCGCACATAAAGATGGATGCTTATCTGTATGCTTTTCGATGCATTAGCTCATTCAATCCTTATAGCACACAATACTTATGCTTTTCGATTCATTAGCTCATTCAATCCTTACAACACAACACACAATGCTTTGTTAAGATGTAAAAAAAAAATGATGAAGACAGATTTACTGCTCTTAGTATTTTTCTTAACGGTTAACTGCTCCTAAATTCTAATAATACATTTTCACATCCTTGCATTGCAGGGTATCTCTAATGGGCATGATGTTCATTCCATGTTACAACAGGTAGACCACCTTTCTTCTGATCTAAAACCTTCAACTACTGGTTCGATGAGAATAGTACTTAAGATCACAGGAAATTTAATAGGCTATAAATCATTGATTATCATGCTAACAAATTCATCTGGCTTTATCACAACTTGCAACTAGAGATAAACTCAAGCATTGATAAGACTAGCTTGAGAGAGAGAGAGAGAGAGAGAGAGAGAGAGAGAGAGCACAAGAGAGACATATGATACATTGTATGTCTGTTCCTATTACTTTCCTGGAAAATGAAGTACCCCTGTATCTAACATGAAAAGCAGTACCATAAGTTTGATCAAAACGACATTCAGAATTTTAAAGTGAACAAAGACATATTGGTGCCAGACACAATCGGATCTGCTCCCACCAAACTGGCTCTCCTCCAAGTCTGTTGCATGGTCGTGCTAGCAGCAGTTTGAAAGTAGCACTCTGATAATCTTCATCCGATTATCTCTCTACCGAAACCTTCTTAAAGTCTGGAAAATAATTATTACATTTTGGGACCATGGAAATGAAACTCCTATGTCCTCAGGCCGCCTTATCAGCAGCCTTCTTTGGTTCTGTAGAAACAGCAGTGATCTTGTTGAGTTTCTCAGCCATTACCGTCGCAGTTCAAATCTAAGAAGCAGTGAAAGATGAAACTGTTAATAGTGAAATTGATCAGCTAAATCTGCAACAAGTAAAACGAACGAGAACTCAACAAAATGCAAGCAATCTAACCTCAGCTTTCTTAACAAAGTGACCTTCACTGTCCTCCTTTATTTGTACTATAAATATCTCGTTCTCTGTAGCATTTCCTGAATCGTGTAGTTAAAAGTAATTTAGGAATAATTGACGATGTTTAATAAGCTTACAAAGGCTATGACCATTTGTGTACCTTTATTATTTGCCAATCCATATCCTTTCAGAATGATAGAAATTGTGTTAACAGTAGCAATAGCTGCATCAAGTAAAGCCAGTAGTCAGCAATAATTGCACTAACGAAGACGAGTCATTCTACTAACGAAGACGAGTCATTCTAACTAATACTTTCTCATAGATGACTTGAGATTCAAGTTAACAGAAAATAACTCTGAATTTTCTGGAATATTAGACCTCATTGATCTCAAATACCTATTTGAAAGATCAAATTAACAGCATTTATGAATCAGCTCATCATCAAATACAGCGGGATGCAATATATATAACCATCAAACTCATACCATTCATTAAAATGTTTATTCTGGCAACGGATTGTATTTAGAATTATTTCAAAAGAAATGTTTAAGCATAAACGACCAGCAAAGCAGGTGTAAAAGGTCTGCAATTTTCCAGATGAGCAATCATTTGGAAAATCACCAGTTAGACACACTTTGAAACAAAAAGTAAAAAGAGGAATAAAGGTTGGGAAAATAGGAAGGAAATAAACGAAATAATAATAACAATAAGGAAAATGATGAAGAAAATTCACCGAAGCCAAAGTCAGAGAGCTCGGCATCATTATAGTCCTTTAAATACATCTGCAATACGCTGACATGATTAAAGAAACCCCATTAAGGAAAAATCCATAATCTGATTCTGATGCACAATGAAAGCATAATAAAATCAGTTTAAGGAATCCAGATTGATGAAAGGTGACAAGTCATGAATCAGATTAGGCATAGATGAAGAATAGTACTGGAGATACAAAATCTATATACAAACAATTGTATACAATTTAATGAAAGCTATTGAGTCAAAGAACTAATAAATCTCTCCCTTTTAATGAAACAATCATGAATAACTAAATCAATATTAGAACCAGAAGTCCAGAACCTACCAAGAAACAAAGACCGTGAGATTATTAAGCAAATTCAAGTTTTATATAATTTGAAAACGTAATTTATTGACACCCAAATTATCTAATAAAGCAAAACAAGATCGCATCATATATATCAGAAACAAGTCTAAACCCCATGAAAAAATAACACATAAAGCTTCATTTGCTCATCTTCCTTTCTTCAAAATCTTGGCAACCAAACAAACACATCAACTATATTTGACCTAAGAAAGTTTTTTGAACAGGAGATTTAAAGTGTATACCTTAGCAAGACTCCAGTAGAAAGCCAAAGTTTTGTTGAGGATGAAGGGTTGAATTAGATTGCTCATCGTTATTTCCTTCCTCTTCCTCCCCCTCTTCTTCTTCTTCGGAATTCGTTTCTTATTGTTCTATAAACATCTTTAATTACTCGACCAAGAAACAATGCAAATGCCACTTGCAAAATTAATTCTTGTATCATCTTCAGAAACCAACTTCTGCTTTCTTGCTGTTGCCCTCCTTGTTTCTGGATTCAACAATAATCTCTGGCCTCTGCAGCAACCTAGTTGCCTTCACAATGCTTGGAAATGGCTGGAAATTTTTTGATGAGATTCTTGGAGGAGGAGTCAGTTGTGACCGGAGGTCGGTACTATATAGAGGCGTTGATCCAATGAGAGATGGACGTGTGGCTGTGTTTCATTTGGATTAGTTACTTTTAGCGGGAAGATTTTAATGGTCCGTTAGAGCAACTGCCCCAGCGTACAAGTTCGTTATAAGATTTTAACACTTTATTGTGTAACTAACAGGAAACTCAAATGATAATAATAATAAAAAGCCCACTTTATTGGGCCACATTATTTGTTTCTTTGAAATGTTAGATTTCATCCGTTAATCATATATATATTTCCATCCAATTTTCATTTTCGGGTACAGCCATAGGCAGAGAAACATGCCTCTATTCCTTGTACTGATCATTTGTTTGTAGTTTTTGTAACAAGCTACTTATATATAGGTGTACATTCTTCTTTTCTTGTGCCATTGCACTCACTTTATGCATTTTATTTCGGATATGACTCGATAGAGATATCCATTCATTAACTTGATGAGTGAATATCAAAATAAGTGATAGTAAATTGAAATTATTAAACAGCATAGTGACAACAGTTGGCAAACAGATAAGAAATCTTCTCTCAACTAGCAATCTGTCACAAACCTCTTGAACATGTCTGCATAGGCAGAGCTAATATTGACGTCACTGAAAAAGCTTTTGCAAAACAAACAGCCTTTTTTCATTTTCCTTCTAGCATACTAACAAATCATATGTTTTGTTGATGCAATCACTTTCAGCTAAAGATGCAATTTGAACAGTTATATTTGCAAAATCAACTGACCTAAAGTAGAGATGATTTATGTGCTCTGAGACAGAGAGGGAGAGGGGAAAAATGAATTTGTATTTCTGTCAACCCAACAGTAAATTGAAACGTTACAACATTTAACATGGACAGAAGCACATTGCTAAAACATTTTAATCTCAGGTGCACTAGAAATGAAAAAAAAAATAATAAAAAAAAAGGACATATACAGGAAGATGCCCAGGTATCAGTAGATCTGCCCTTACAAAACAAATCTTTACTCCAACCTTATTACATGGTCATGTTAGCAGCAGCTCCAACATCAACTGGAAAAACAACTTCTACCTCTAATCTCAAAAATATTTCCATTGACAAATGTAAGACTAAGGGAAAAAGATATGCAACAGCATACTGCAGAAATTAAGCTCTTATCTAACTGCCCTTCTAGCCTTCATATCAGTGTCAGAAGTCTCCTTTGGAGCGGTGGTGGCAACAACAGCTTTCTCAAGTTTTTCAGCCTTTCCCAGCACAATTTGAATCTGAGAGACAGTGTAAAAGTTAGATAAGAAGAAACTGTTTCTGGTAAAAAGTAACTAAAAATTGTGATTGATAAAACAGACAAAGGCCAGTTGCCAATGCAAACAATCCAACCTTAGCTTTCTGAAAGAAGCGGCCTTCATCGTCCTTCTTGGAGTTCACAGTAGAAATCTTTACCTCTGTTGCATTTTTCAGAAGATATGTCATTCTAATTAATTCGCTAACAATAGAAGATGTTAACATAAAATGGCTTTAACCTCTTACCTTTATTACTTGCCAGTCCATCACGTTTCAAAGCCTCAGCAATAGTGACAACAGTAGGAATAGCTGCATTAAGCAATTGTAGAAGTCAGCACATATTGTTACACAATATGTTCCAAGGTGAAGGATATAATAGCAATGAACTGTCTTTTGGGTGTGCTCTAATAGCATGAGTCTGCATTTCAAGTTTAGGAGGATACATTTATTATCTTGTACAGAAGTTGCTGACAGATAAGGCTTCTTGTGCTAACCTCACTGATCTTAATTTTTCATTCGAAAGTCAGTCATAATCTCCAAAATGAACAATGCAATCAATCGAACTAGTGCACTGATTTATTACTTACACTCTAGTGAAATCAAACCATCATTGCACGGTTTAGGTCATAACCACCAAAACCATTCTAGTATTTGAAAGAACAATTTCTTTTTCTGCCAACAAGCTATGGTTTGAAAATATAATTAAAAAAAAACAATAAGATAAATTATCCACTAGATACAATTTGAAGTAGAAATTGAAAATCATGTGCACCAAAAGAAGAAGAATAATAGAAAAGGAAATAAGCACAACTGAGCAGATGGATATAAGAAGTTGTAACTTGTACCCATTCCCAAGGCAGTGAGCTCAATGTCATTGTACTGCTTTATGTACCTCTGCAATGCCATTAAAAAGATTAAGAAAAACCCCAGAAAGAAAATGCAATATCAGATGAATAACGAGCCAGAGTATCATGAAATTTAAAGAATATGGATTAATGGGTTCACAAAAGATTCATGTAATCAATCAATGCCTCTAATATTCACCATTTTCATTTAGCTGAATCAGAAGCTATGCTAAATCAGGTTTTAAAAACTGACTCCAAACCATTAACGCACTAGATTATCTTTGCTAGTTCCTCAGAAAACTCTTAACCATGAGATAAAATGCAGAGTTAAGCAAATGTTGATACCAAATATGATTTAACGCAAGGAAAACGAATATGGATTAATGCGTAAGGCCATATATTTGAATATGTAATCAATCAATGCCTTAAACTTGAATATGGATTAATGAGTAAGGCCTTATATTTGAAGTAGAGTATCAATCAATGCCATATATTTGAATATGTAATCAATCAATGCCTTAAACTTGAATATGGATTAATGAGTAAGGCCATATATTTGAAGCAGAGTATCACAGCAAATTAAACAGCAATTAAGTAAAAGATTATGCACTAAACTTCTCTCTTATGAACCCAACCAATTCAAGATTTTAAGCCATTAAAGAACAAGAACTTTTTATTGAACAGATTCGAAGTCCACTATCACTTGAATCAACAACATGCAAAGAAAAATATTCAAAAGAAACCATAAAGCAAGATTCAGTGAGAATAAATTCTGAGACCCAGCAAAGAAACAATGAAGGAAGTATGAGACCCATAAGGCTCCTTAGAATCCAAGAAATGAAATGTATGATATAGGTTAAGAGGAAAAAAAAAAGAATCAAAATTGAACCAACAAATCTACAGGGAGACAAAAATAACAGATCCAATAAGAAACCCCAATTCGTTTCCCTTCAATTTTCTGGGCAACCAAACAGACCATTATCATTCTGCCAAGCAAAATTGATAAGCAACAAAAAAGAAAAAAACTATTACAGAACACAGGCAAGAAACCAACAAAACAAAGAAACCAATCCCTAATATTCATCAAGATAACCAAATAACTCGGAAAAATAAAAAGTTTTACCTTAGCAAGATTGAGGTAGAAAACAAAGGGTTTCTTTGTGTGAGACACAAGAATTCGGTTGCTGTCCTTCTTCTTCTTCGTCTTCTTAATCACAGATGAAGACTCGACACCAGCAGCGCCAGTAGTGGTAGCATCCTTGCCATCGCCGGAATCAACAACCGCGGCTGCAACAGTTGCCACTTTCTTGTTTTTGCCGCCGCTGTTTTTGTTTTCGTTCTTGGATTCCTCTGCCTTGATGAACTCAGAACTCTTTGCAACAGTCACGCTTGACTCCATTGTTACACGAATCAGAATTCTCTCTCTCTCTCTCTCTCTCTCTCTCTAGAATTGATGCCTGGTCTCTCTTTCTCCGTCTAAAGAATGTGTGCAAATGGCGGGAAAATTTTGTTGAGATCTTGCGTGCGAGTGTGGGCTGTGACTGGAGTCGCGGTTTTATATAGAAGTGCTGATTCCGTAACGGATTGACACGTGGTGGATTTTTGTTGGAAGCGAAATCCTGTTAGTTATTTTTGGCGGGAACCCAGTGGATTGTTAGCGAAACTGTAAATAGCTTTTTTTTTTATTACGACTTTGCCATCGCTTTACACAAATTTTGGCTTTGGGTAGCACCTTTGGCATCCTTTACCTTAGCAAGATTGTTAATTTTAATATATGATTTATATTTTATTAATTTTACTGAGGGTGTTTTAGAAAATGAATCCAAAAAGGGTGATATAAAGATTTTAGAGGGGTGTTGCAAGCTCTACTCATTTGGATTTCATTGAGCCATATTGTTAAAGAAGCCCAAAGGTTTTTTGGGCTTAAAGATGTGGATCAAGAATTTTCTTTACTTGGGAAATGGTTATTGCTGTTGTTTGTAAGAAGCATGGGTAGAAAATTATTGATTAGCTGAACAAGAATAAGGTTTCGTTTGGTACAGCTTATTAAATAGAATTTATAATAATAGAGTTTATAGTATTAGAGTTTATATCAATAGAGTTTTTGGATAAAAAGTCATTGGGTGTTTGGTTGTCAATAAAAAAAGTATTTTTGAACTATTAAACTGTGTGATATTTTTTATATTATATATTTTTAGAAAAACTTTATAACCTCTACTCTTAAAAACTCAAATTTTGGGCTTTTGCTAGTAGAGATAAATTAGCTTATTTAAGTTAAAAAAAACTCTACTAAAAAAATAACCAAACACCATCAAAAATTTTAAAAAATACTTATACGATTAAATAAGTACTTATGGCTCTTAAATAAGTCATATCAAACAGGCACTAAATCTTAATCCAGTATTAAATTCACCATCATCTAGTATAAGGAATTTTCCACATTTTTTTTCTTGACCAAACGGAGAAAAAAATAATAATTTTATTGTATTATTTTTTCAAAGTTCGCTCTGGTCGCTATAGATTCTCCTTTACAAAGCGGGGCCCATTTTGTCACCAACAAAGGGCATACACCGACCGTTGATTCTTCTCAAAATTTTTTATGCACGGATGAGTTAGCATTCCACTTCCACCAGATCCAATGATTGGCGGGAGATAAAGACAACGGTACACGTGTGAGGTTGATGTGCTTGCTTGCTTCCATATTAACAGTATTAATCGCGCTTCGTTTAAATTATTAATTTGTGGGTCTAGTGAAGTAAAGAAGAAAGAGATAATGATTATGATGGTGGTGACCAATCATGTCCGTTGCCCGTTGGCACGTACCAATTCGGATAAGGGACCCACTGGATGATCAAATCACTAAAATCATGCGCTTGAAATTGAAGATTAAAAGGCTGTGATTCAGGTGGCTATAGAGAGAGATGCAGGTTCAATATATCATTCTCATATCTCAAGTGTGCGTGGTCCTATTTTTTTTTTTATACGAATATATTGTTAAATCATGTCGTTTAGTAAAATTAATTTTTAATATATTATAAGATTATATAGTTTAATAATATTAAAAATTAATTATATTAAGTTGTATGACTTAAAAATTTATTTGCATGAATAAAAATATATATATGAAGGTGATCGCATTAGAAAATGACTATATATATATATATATATATATATATATATATATATATATATATATATATATATAATATTTATATGACTCTATATATATATATATATATATATATATATATATATATAATATTTATAAATATTAAAATTCATTTTAATTTATGCCCCAAATGGTACCCTTCCTTTTACTCCACTCATGACTCTCCACCTTACAACTCTCAGCTCATATTCATTTTTATATAACCCAATTGTTCATGACAGAATAATAAACCTACGGACTTGCTTTGTCTCTGTCAATCTCGATCTATTAATTCATCTCTATCTGAATTTGCCCTTAAATTGGTTTACAAGAAACTTCTACTTATTCACCATAGTGATGATGATGCTTTAAATTGGTGGCTATTTTATGACAATTTGTAGTGGTTTGAGTATACATAAGGAGTATACAAATCATGTTAATCGATCGTTTAGCAATTTGTGAGAACGAAATAATATGATCGTGACAAAGAGATTGGTTAGCAATGGAAACTTTATAGAAAAAATGAACACATACAAGAGTTTTGATAGAAGTCGATAAAATAAGAAAAGAGAGATTGTTCCTCGCAATGGGAATCTCCACCAATTTGGTCACTGTGATCATGGATTAGTTGCATTGAATAATGGATAAAAATTGCAACAACTAAACCATGCAAATGAAAACAAGGAGATGTAGTTGTTATAACAAGAACTAGTTCAAATGGGACAAGACAACTTTTGGTTGTCAAATTCTAGCTAGCTAGAACTCAACTCACCAAACTTTATTTAGGTGAGGGCACATGATGTCAATTAAGTAAACAGGCTTGGGTATAATTGGGTATTAAAATATATATTGGAAAAAAGGAGGCAGTATGTATTAAATTTCAAATTAGAGGGTGTTAGGGCTTTATCAAAAGGGTTGAGCAGGAATAATCGAAGATGGGGCCTAAGCAATTATTTAGATGGAACATCTTCTCTCTTTATTTACTTTTTTGCTTTTTGGTTACGACATGAATATTTAATCTTCTAAAATAAATTGACACTTTCCTATTATAATGCTTTAACATCACAACTAATCTCCAAAATTATGTTCATAATTCTTTTTTAAAGAAAAAAATAAAGTTGATTAAAATAATTTGATGGAGCAATTGTTTACTTCTAGGGACAAAGTGAGGTTAGGACATGACATATGATAAAACCTTATCAATCACATTTTGTTTGCCTATTTCAAGCCGAACATGAGTTTGTAGCCATAGCAAAAATTTTGTATATGTTAGAGCAAAATTTTCAAGAACAATGATGATGTAAGATTACACGGGCTTATCCAAAACTCAAGGGTCTCCTAAAAAATTAATTATCTAATTACTCATGTTTAATTACAAGTTTCTTAAAACAAATTACAGTTAATTCGAATACTCAATAACATGTCCCAATTGTGGGTTTTTTTTCTTTTAAATAAAATTTATGTAAGTCAATTAATGTGTATACATCTTCAAGAATTAATTGAAGTTTATGCTTCATGATGGAAGATGGTTATGTAGGATAAGTAGGATAGGTACCTTTTCGGGGTCGAATGTTGAATTGTTGAGTTACATGCGCTCTTTTAAGACATATATTATACAATTTTCAAACTTGTAATAAAATGAATCTAATCCTATACAATATAGTTATACTAACTATGTGGTTCAAACGTTCATTAGAAAATTATATTTCTTTAGTGGCCATTTTGTAAGTTTAAATTTTTTCTTATTTTTCGTATTTTTTCCATGATTTTTATTTTTTAAACATCTGTCTAAGTGTTGGCTGCTGTTTTTTTTTTACTTTATTTCAATGAGTAGAATTTTATTATGTAATAATAATTTGGATCTATTTATTTTAGTAAATTGTCATCATCTAGGATTCGTATAAAAGAACTTTAAAATTCAAGTTTTAATAAATTTCCTTTGAATTAGTCTAATTATAACATAGTTTAAACAATTGGTGCATTTCATATGTATTTATTTCTCATTTTGAGTGAAGTGGTTTGAATAATCAAGTCCGTATCCAGATGAGTGGTAAGGGCATTTGTGATGATAATAATTTTTAAAAATAAAGTATGGTTCTTAATTTCTTGCCAAATATTGAAAATAAAAGGTGTATCACATTAGCCACCTTAATTGAGCAGAAAACCAAATTTGGTGGGTTTAAGGAAAAAAGCAAAGAAAATCTTATGGTAAGATTCGAAAAATTTCCAATTTTCAAAATCTCAAATAATTCCGTTAGTTAACGCCGTTATCACCGACGACACACACACTTGTATAAAATTATAGAGCAAGCAACAGAAGAAACAGCAAACCAAAACAAACACTCGAACACAGACACAGCTCGAAAAGCACAAACAAATAAAAACCCACTTCCGGTTCTTCACAGATCGGACCATAACTGTGAGTAATTTTATATTTTTGCCACTCTCTTTGTTTTCGCTTTGCCTCTCGATCTGTTTATCACTTTTGCATGCATGCACATGTAATGTAGCTTTGAATTTTGATACTGCATTCGTTATTAGTTTGTCATCCGATCTGTAAGTGTTGTTTTTTGCTTCTTTTTTAGTGCTTGCTGGCTTCTTGGATTTGTTTTGTGATTCATTTTTCACTTTATAATGTGTTTTTCTCTCTTTTATTTTTTTAAGAAATATGAAGAAATTGAAAAAAAAAAGTTAAAAACTTTTTAAGTGTTTTAGCTTAGTTGAGGTCAAGTTTAAGTTTGACAATAGATTTTTGTTTGTATTGAAATGAAAACAAAATGGTAAGGTTCAAGTTTTGGTTTTTCAATTGTTTTCTTCATTTCTGTGAGTAAATATTTCCTGGGTCTCAGCTGGATTGACTATTTCGTTAGCTGACATTAATGTCCTTCCTTTTTTAAATTTAATCTTATGTATGAATAATTTAATGAGGTTTGAACAAACAATGCATTTATGATTCCTGGTATAAGCTCAGTAATTGACTAGAGATATTTGGTTTTAATTAGAATCCATTCTGTAATTGATAGAAATATCTGCAGGAATGTTGTTTTCGTTTCTTATGCCAAATTACCCATGTTTGGAAATTGGAAAGTTGTTTTTCTTGTACTTTCATTTTAGTTGTGTTTTTTATTTTCTTAGCTGAACTTAAAATTGTGCTCTTATTATTTTGACTTAGTCTCTCTATGTTCCCCACGTAGTTTGATTAATGCTTTATTGAGTATAATTGTGTTGTTTAGGTGGACTCTTGTCATAATTTTCATACTAAGCACATCCACTTCTCTTAGCATTCTTTAGTTCTAATTCTCCTTTTAGGTGTCTTGACCATCCAGTGGTTGGAAGGCAAATGATTCTGTTTGGTGCTACTTTTTCTTACACAATAAACAAACTGTTTGACAAAGCCAAGGTGGTTGCTTCTTTTAAATATTTTCTCTTCTCCTGATTTCTTTATCCCACTCAATCTTTAATAGTTCATCAGTGCAACTGGTCTCTATTTATTCAGAAAAATCATACATATGTCTAGTTGTCCTTAAAATGAGTTTTATTTGCTTATTGGTTATGTAAATGTTGTTATCGAGTGTTGTCCTGGAAAAGAGAAAGTATTTAGCGGATGACATAGGATATTAGTTGCTGACAGACCCACTCATAAAACTTGGTTGAGAACACATGCTGCTTCAGGCTTCATTTTAGTAATCACGGTGCTAAGAAAACCTCATTGGTTCTCCCTTAGTTTTAGGTTTTGTAATTTGTTGATTTATTGAGTTTTTGAACCCCTACATGAATACAAAATTTAAGCAAGCATATTACCATCATAATCTTGATTATTTTCCATTCTTAACGGATGTACTATTTATTGATTGTGCTGAATCTTACCTTACTATCTTATAACAAGCATGCTCTGTCTGTATGTTTAGTAATTGGATTTCTGAAATGAGCGATGTGGATTCCTGGTTCTTGTTCATTTTAGGTGTGTGCAGGTTGTAAAAGGGCTTAATTGAGCCCTTAGGATAGACTCCGTTATTAAGGGTTCTTCTGCTTTTGCATAAACTGAAATGTAATGAAGTGTACTCCAATTATTTGCTTATCTTCTGGTATAGCATCTGGTTCACTCTTGCTTTGTGCATTTGATTCTACAATCTAAAGTAGTTTAGGATTTTATCAAAGGCTGCATTGTTGTAATAATGATTGAGAGAAAATTTCAGTTTCGCTATTTTGCCTTCAAAGAAGAGTTTGTCTTGTGTTTGCATGATTTTGGCCACCGAACAATGCCGTGACTAGAGAGAATGTTACTATACATTTGTGCATAGATTATTTGTCGCACCTGATGAATATCAAAAGATAGTGTGATTTTGATGTTCATATTTCTCTGTTGCAGTGAAATGGGGATAGAAGTTACTGATGTTTGTATGGATAAAGAAGCCGATTGTGTCATAGTTTATTCAAATGGTGTCTCCCATGATTCTGATCATGAAACAATTCCCAATCATCATGATGTTGCGGGGCCATTTGAACATGTTGACGGGGATCCTCAACTCCAAAGTTTGGTAGAAAGCACTGAAGTAAAAGAATATGAAGTGAAGGAGTGTACCTCAGAGACCTCAATTGAGGTCGAGAAGGGTAAGGAAGAACAGAATGTAGTAAGTTCAATGCCTGAGGCTGGCTTGCCTGCAGAGAAGACCAAACCAGAAGATGTAAAAACAAAGGAAAATAATAAGTCACATTTAGTTGTGAAGCATGCGTCAAAAGCCACTGCTGGAAATGTTCGAACAAAACACACCATTCCACAGCCATTTTCCCTAGCAACTGAAAAGCGTGCTTCAAATGGAACCCGACCTACTGCAGCTGAGCTGAAGAGTGTGAATAAATCATCTAATACAAATAGTCTGCGACATCTGAACAGTAAAAAGCAGAATCAGGTAGCTTTAGCAACTGAATCTAGGTTCCCAATATTTTTCCCAGTTAAGGTAAATTTAGAATGTTGCAAAAAGGTGAATGTCATAGTAGCATAGTGAGCAGCTTGAATTATAAAAAAAGTTATCTTTAGGTTGGAATGTGATACTCTATTTGGAAATCATAATATTGAAATTCAGGATGAGGAATTTTCTTAGCTGACCTATGAACTTCTGTCTGATTGGTTGCAGCCACCTTTGGTTCCAAGGAAGCCATTGCAACCCAATAACAAGAAGCTTCCTGATGAGGAAGACTCTTGTTCTGTTGCTTCCTCGTATCCTCTTGCCCCCAGCAACTTTAGCTTGATTTGTCATTTCCCTATGCTTTCTTATTTATTTATTTATTTATTGTTGCCACCTCACTCTCTCTGTTCAAAATTGATGTTATCTCTTGACCATCCCTAGCACTGCCGCATCAGTGCGGACTGTGAAGTCCAGGATCATTGTTGCAGCAGCTCCTACATTTAGATGCACTGAACGTGCAGAGAAACGGAAGGAGGTACTCATCAATCTATTTCATGTGAATTATTTTTTGATTTTTCATATGTAATTTGGTCTGAATCTCTGTTCCTATTATGTTACCACTTTTAGTTTTATTCAAAACTAGAGGAGAAACACCAAGCTCTGGAAGCTGAGAAGAGCCAAAGTGAAGCCAGGACTAAGGTATAGCTCTCAATGTAGACACCCAAGGATAATTACAAATATCTCTTTGTCATGATTGTAGATGGAAATTAATCATGTTTTAGATTAGTCTTATTCAGTTCGTATTTGTCTGTTGTGTCAGATAATTCTCTAACCCATGTTGTTGTTTTGTCCTCATAAATCTTAATATTCTAGGAAGAGACAGAAGCAGCTATCAAGCAATTGAGAAAGAGTTTAACATTTAAGGCGAGCCCGATGCCAAGCTTCTACCAGGACGGACCACCACCAAAAGTTGAACTCAAAAAGGTACGGCATAGATTTGATTTATTTCCTTTTCCAATTTCCATCATGTTTGAACTTCACAATATTGAGGTGCTATGAAACTGCTGTGTCGTCAAAATTGCCAAAAAATTGTGTTTAATTTTGTAGTGAAGGAAATAGAAAAAGAGTAGTGTATGGTTCGCCTGTTAGAAATTTCTTTCAAATTTATCTGCTTAGATTTTGTTGCTTTTAATGGATACCAGATGCCACCAACTCGTGCAAAATCACCAAAGCTGGGCCGAAGGAAGAGCTGTAGTGATGCAGCCAGTTTGAATCAAGGAGACCAAGTGAAGGGAACTTCTCGCACGGGAAATCGTCAAAGTCTAGGTAATTACAGAGAAGACACCACCCTTTTTTCCACTGACAAAAAGGATCCAAGCAACATCCCAAATGGTCATTTCATTTGCAAACTCCAAGACAATCCAAAACTAGCAGAAGATATAATGGCCCCCAAGGTAAATGTTCATAGTAATTCAGAAATTGGTGTTGTCTTCCAACCCTGATTTCTGGTGAGCAGCACTCTAATTTATTAATTTAAAGAGGAAAAGGTGTTTATTTCTCTTGTTTTCCTGTGACTGTTCTGAAGAATGTGCATTTTGTTGCTATAAATTTGCAAGGACTTGTTGCAATGTTTGTGTAATTATGAAGTGTAAATTTTCTGTAACTTATATAAATGTCCCCATTTTGTAATAACCTTTGTTCATTTGTTTAATTCAGATGGAAGTTTGTTTATCTTTTGCTCATCTTCAAATGATCTACTGAACTACATTTGCAGCATTTTGTACAAAAAAGAACTTGTAATGTTAGTACTGAAATGTTTGAATTCAATGAAGATTGTGTTCTTAATAGTTTGCCTTTATGGTAGTGTGTGAGAAGTGATGGTTGCTTCCTTTATCCACAAAGAGAGATTAAAGTTGAGGCAAAATGGACCCAGTAATTGTTGATGATTTTGGTGGAGATTGTGCTTTATAGGACTTTTTACGGGACTGGAAATCACTGTTTTCAGGAGTTATGTTTAGCTTCATAATGAAAAACTCTTAAAGCAAAAGAAAAAAGTAAGTAGAGGGTAAAGAACTTAATGGGTGAATTGTTTTTGTGGTTAAACAAAAGATGACTTTTTTAGCAGGATATGCCCCATTTGTGGAAACAAGATTGCTTAGTCAAAAGCACTCTGGCTTTGTATTGGTTCCAATTTAAGCTCTTGAATTTTCAGTGGGTGTCGAATCCTGATTTTCTATTTTCACACAGTTCTTTCCATACTTGGATAAATTAATGCTATGTTTGATATTGTTGTCTAGCAATTGTATTCTGAAAATTGAGGTGATATTAACTCTATTGTATTGTTATTTCGGAAGTGTTGTGGTCTAAAAATTACATTACCATAATACCTAATGAAGCTAAAGCGTCCGTTTATTAAAAGTCTTTTTATTAAAAGCACTTTTACATAGCTAACTGTCTCTGGCAGAAGTCTTTAGTAAATTGCTTTAGTAGTAAGTCAAATTTTTCAAATACCACATATAATCTTGGCTGTGCCAAATTGCCATTGCTTTAACTCAATCTTGATCTTGAAAAAGCAGTAACAGGCCAAGCTGTATATCTTTCCATTTAAGCCAAGAATCAGAGCATTTGTGGTATGGCCTCATTGATGAGCTTTGTCTAACCTCTAATCTAACCTTTTTCCTCAAGTGGGAAACAAAAAGAGACATCCTTTAAACAATATCATCATGGAATAGAGGCATTCCATTTCTTTAAATCACTGTTCACTGATAATCAAGTAAACAAATAATTTTATAAATCTTCATAAAGATTGCTTCATCAGACGGGCAATATCAATGCCGCGTGTCCTCCTTTGATTGCTAAATGAAGCTCTTGCTTTTTCCTCCCAGAGTTGCACTCATTTGTTGTCTAAACTTCCTCCACCAAACTACAAGTTTTCACATCATTTTTCCTTTTAACACTAAGGTTGTGTTGGCATCAATCTGGGTGCAACAAACAAAAGAAAATTAGATTCTTGTTGCATTATTATGACCCCCATCCCGTATTGGATTATGGCAAGTATATATGCACACATACAGTCATGCAAATCCAAGGCTAAATTGGTTTGAAGTCTTGCTTGTGTAAAGCAAGATGTAGAAAGTGGGGCAATATGTCATGTGACCCACAAAATGATACTCTTAACTCATCCTCTCACATTCACACATATAAAGGGCCATTCAAAAACAATGCATTGGCAAATCAATGATACCAAAGCAGTTGTATATATCTTTCTTTCTCTCATAGTTGAGGGGAATGCTGTCTGGTTCGAGACCATTCATTTGAAGAATAGAAAATCATCTGAATGATCTCGGACCAGGCTTCATTCCCCCCAACAAGGTGTGTTTTACCATTCAATTCCATGAACACAACAATCAGTCATCTTCTTTCTCAGGTCAACTTAGCTAACTGTGTTTTCTTTAATATGCAGCTGCGTGAGAGCACTCGTGGAAGATCGCATATGGATACGTATATGCCAAATAGAGCAAATGGCATTTCTTTGGAGACGCCGATGACAATCCAAGCAGGTACAATGTATGATATATGTTATATTTGATCTCTGCTTCGAGCAGATTCATAGCAAAATGACTTTTTCTTGTTGTCCATAATCTGCATTTTGGTTCTCTAATCACATCAAGCATGTTGCAAATGAGGCGATATCGCTTTCATATGAACAAATCCTAATATATATGTATATGAATATTAAGCAAGTCATAATGGAAGTAAAATTACATGCTAAGTTTCCAAGAAATTAAATCGCCTGCAAAAGATTCTTCAACCTACCTAATTATCCTGAGAAGTACGGATTGGCATTGCTACAAGTATAAGATTTCTACTCGTAGGATTTAAGAAGAAATATTGAAACTTAGAAATAACCCATTGCAGAACATTTTGATCCTGGAGTATGGCACTACCTGGGTTTATTTGTGCTTGGTTTTTTTTTCTTTTTTTTTTTTGGGTGGTTAAACCAAATTCGGTGATGACGAGAAATGAGGTTTTCGTGTGGAAATCTGACCAAAAGGAGAAAAAAATGACAAAAAATAAAGTTTTGTCAATCTTTTTGCAGTTGAAATTTTAGCCAAATTAGCTTTGCTTGTGGGGAGTTGCAAAGAATATAAGCTGAGAACTTTCACTTTAGTTGTTACATGAGATGAGAGAAGCAGTAGTAGTAGTACCCCATCAAATTAAATTGAGCTTTGAATTCACTCCTTTTATTTGTCTCCATAAGACTGCCATCATGACCAGAGCCCCTTATTCTTTGCCAATTCTTCACTTTTTAAGAAACATGTAGGTCGCAAATGTGGGTCATATTCTACCTAACGTGGGTCACAAATTAATATGTGCATGAACTTAAAAGCCGACACTACTTCGAACAACAAACATTTCAACTAAAAATTTTTAACATATATATAACAAATAATAAAAAGCAAATAGCAAAATCAAGAAAATTTGATCATCTAACAATATTCAAGTATCACATGCTTATGTTGAACACCATCAAATGGACATAAAATCTATTTTTCTATTATTAGAATTCAGAACTTAGAAGCACTAAGTTTGAAATAAGTAAAAATACATTGTTAGGAGTCAACAACCATTGAAAAATGAGCATGTATAGCTAGTTGCAACCACAAAACCAAATCAAATACTAATGGAAAGATGGAGAATTAAAGCAATGGAAATTTACAAAGAGAGGCAGCCAAATTCAATGCCTCCAGCTGGAGTCTTGCTTGATGTGTATTGTTCATGCATGTGTCTTGGAACTTCTTGCATTGATGAAAGGATCATTTTTGTTTCTATGCATGTGCTAGTATAGTGCATCACACACACACACACAAACACATACATATATAATCATTTTTATTTATTTTTCTTTCTTTTGCTTTGAGACTTTTAGTTAGTTTTTGAATGTGCCATTGTTTGACCAAAAGCATAAAATATATGTAATTTGCTCATTCTAATTTATGACATCACAACAATCGAAGTTAGGATCCTACATCATCACAATTCAAGGGAATCTGGGTGCTACAAATTTTGTTGCAAATAACAACGAGGCAACTTAGACGAATCTACCTGTAGCCTTTTAGTGACCATGATTTATCCGTACGTTAATCATAAGCAATGAGATCATAATTTACGTAAATTATTGCATCAATATAAATTCGTGTGTCATGTACTTGCCATCCCTAGATCACCGGATGGGTCAAAAGAGAAGAGAGACATCTTGAGTACGTATGACAAAAAAGTAATTCCTATGCTCGATAAAGAGGAGTCTTGAAATTTTCTCCAAAATAGTTAGTCGAGAGAATGGGCATTGGCTCTCCAATGCTTTTTCAAGGTGCTTTTTTGAGACTTGACCATTTGAAAATTCTCAAAAGCATTCAACACTGCAGATTTAAAAATTTGCCTGGAAAAAAAAAAAGAACACTTTTAAAAGAGAGAAAGGGGTCATGTGTAACACCCCAAAACATTTCTTTAATTTCTTGATTTTGTATGTGTAAAAACAAAAAAACTAGTAAACGGAAACATTTTGTTTTCCATAGCAAAACGCGTTACTTTTGACAATGCCAAAGAAGGAAGGAACCTTCTTGAAATAATAATGATAATGATAATAATAATAATAATAATAATAATAATAATAATAATAATAATAATAATAATAATAATAATAATAATAGCAATAATCTCTTCTCAAAATGACAACAACAACAACAATATTTTTTATTGTATGATACTAATGTTAATATCGAGGTGTAGGGCATATCTAATTTTGAAAAAAATAAATGAACACTTATTTTCATTGACTAAATTCTTGTTATGCGTGCATTTACTTCACATGATTGGTTGATTATTACCTATTATAAGAATATGTTGAATGAATGAATGTGTATATTCCGAGAGTATTTGAGAGAAACTTGAACCAGGACTTCATTTTTCAATTATTTTACAATCTAATCACAAATTGGTTAAATGATTGATAGTACAATATGGATTAGATTAGAAATACTTTCAAGTTTCAAATATTTGAATGAAGATCAACATATACCATATATATATATATAGAAGAAGAAAAAGAATCTGCCACTCAACTGAAAAATGGTGTGTGTGGGTCTTCAGCTTAAATAAAACTTTTCATATCACGTAAACCTTCAAACTACGATAAATTGATTGTGGTATAGACATAAACAGTGGCGGATCTAGAAAAATAATTTATAGGGGACTAAATTAAATAATTGTAAAATATAAAAAAACTAAGATTTTGAATATATAAAATATTTACTAATACATTTATAATTATTCTCTATGCATTTTCATATTTTAAAAATGTTATGCAATAGACTTATTATCAATATTATTAAATTTATTGTTTCCTATATAAGCAACCAAACTATTATTTATCATATCCGATTCCGAAGATGATTCATCATGAGTTTCATTACTGAAAACATTCGTTTTACTATTATTATAGAAATTAGAAGAATTAATCATATTTTTTATAATAGAAAATATTTTAGGTGGTGGGCTATCATTATTTTTAATTAAGATATAGATTTTTATAATTTTTAAAATTAATGTTTAAATTTTACGGAGTTTATAATTTATAGTGACTATTTTAATAAATTTAATGAGATTAATTAAAAAATTAAAATATTTTTTTATTTTTAAATTTTTTTTTTACCAGTGGGGGCTCGATGGTCACAAGTTGCATCCGCCCCTGGACATAAAAAGGAAAATAAAATTCATGATAAATTGATTATAATACTGGGTAGGGATCAAATAATAATTTTCTTTTTGAAGATAGGCCAGATAATATTTAGACATCTTTATATTTAATTTGTAGTCTCGTTAAATAATTAGATATTATATCATGACAAATTGACAATTCCTCACTAGCGTTTAAATTTTGGTTGAAATTAAAAAAACCCATGGGCTTAAGCCCAATCTAAGAAAGATTGTTACAAAATCATTGTCGACTTGAACCATTAGTATAAAAGTGTACGTGGCAGAATATGATTGGAAATTCAATTACTAAACCAACTCAAGCTGCAGCGTGTCTGGTCCCATCCGACCAGGAGCCGAATGTCTGTTACATCACTCAGCATCATACTCAAGTTATTTCCTTGACAAATCATTAAAAACCGTATCTTCACGCTCCCTTCTTGCGTGCAACACACCTCCTAGCCAAACGACACAGTTTTTCTCCTCTCCTTAGTCTGTTCCCCACGTTGCCTAAACTCCGCACGCCGAACCCAACCACCATCAGTGGTCTCGACACTGCCACGTCATAATTGGTAATGTCAAAATCAACAGCTAGCAACTTTCTCTCTCTACAGACCTCCCACTTTGATCTCTCTCTCTCTCTCTCTCTGTAGATCTGCCGAGGCGAAAAGTCAATGTGAGCACCTTGTGTCGGAAAATCTAACATTTTCTCGGAAAAATTGAAATTTTCTTGAGAAAGAAAATTTCAAAATGGACGAGGTTTTATTCGAGATGATGGAGTTTTTGAAGAGACCTTCGATTACCGAAACATTAGTCGACATTTTGCTATGTGCAGTTCCGATTTGGCTGGCCGTGATGATCGGTCTCGTGATCGGCTGGTCGTGGCGGCCAAGATGGACCGGATTGGTCTTCCTTGGCCTCCGGAGCAAGTTCAGATTTATATGGACCGCCGCGCCGCCTGGCTTCGGCGCTCGGCGGCTCTGGCTCGCTTTCACGGCTCTGTCGGCTTTCTCGGCTTGCCGCGTGCTCTGGAACAATTTCAAAGGAAAAGGCGCGAAATCGGATGCTGCTTCAGCGGCCGCTGCTGGTGAAGGAGTCGATGGTGATGCTAGGTGAGTGTTGAGTTTATAGTTTTTATATTTTTGGATTTAGTTGAGGTTTGATTAGTTAATGAAAATTTTATTATTATTATTATTGTTGTTGTTGTTATTATTTTGTGGGGGTAAAATTTGTGACCTAATAATGTTCATGAAAATCATATGAATGTTAATGCTGGCAGCTGTTATTTTTGTGTAATTTTAGATATAGGAAACTAGTAGGGATGGAACATGTGCTGGGTACTCTTGATTACGATAACAGAGTTCCCATTTCTCAAAATGTAAGTAGGTGATTGCAGACTAGTTACACGTGCGCCCACCAGTCAGGTTACATTTTTATTATTATGGGGACTATGGCATTTTGGGATAAATATACATGCAATTTGAATGGAGGAATGAGAATGATGTTGTTCATGTCTTGCGTACAAGATATGTTCAGGTTGCAGCTACTTGTGTTCCAGATATTTTATCATCCTTGTTATAATCTTGTTGCTGTAAATATGGCTACATTGTTTCATTACTGCTAGATTATGTCATCTCTGTTCATGGATGAATTAAGTTATGAGAGTTCTCTTTTATGCAGCCCTGGTGCCAGAACTGCAGAGAAAGAGCAGCATGTTGTCACTGAGAATGATTTAGAGCACCTATTGCAGCTGCTTGAAAGGAAGGATGGAGAGATGGAATGGCAAACTTTGATGGAGAAATCCACCCCAAACATGACATACCAGGCTTGGCGCTGTGAGCCTGAGGTAGGTTGTCATTTGCTTAATATTTTCTGCTGTTCATCTGCTGAAAAAATGGTTTTTAGAATTACTGCTAAACAATATATCTTCTGGACAAATTAGTGTCATTGTTTATCCATAAATGAGCATATCTGGTGAGGTGTGATTAATGCTAGATTAGATATCCTAAATACTTGGAATAATTACATAACCATTTTCCCAATTGGGTTTGTGATCACGTTTTGGAACTTAGTTCGCAGGAAAAACAAATGCTATTGCTGTTAGAATTAGTTTCAGCTATTTAATTGTTGGATTCAAAGCCATCATATAATGGGCCTGCATACCTTTCTCTTTCAGTGGAGATATTTTTTGTGCACGTGATTGTGCATCTTATTCACTCAGTTTTTTTAACAATCATGTATAACTACTTGATGGTGATCTCAAGTATTGTGCGCTAGTAGCTGATAATGATTTTGTCTATCAGACAGGGCCTGCAGTTTATCGAACCAGAACTGTGTTTGAGGGTGCAACTCCAGAATTGGTTAGAGATTTTTTCTGGGATGATGAGTTTCGACGAAAATGGGATCATATGCTTGCATATGTTAAAACGTTGGAGGAGTGTCCTCATACTGGGACAATGATTGTTCAGTGGATAAAAAAGGTTTGTGGAAAAAAAATTTCTTGTTTGTCTGATGTCTGGGTTTTGTAATGCTGCTTTCTTGTTCAACTACCAGATTGATTGATGCCTTTATTTCTTCATATTTGCAGTTTCCTTTCTTCTGCAGTGATCGAGAGTATATTATTGGTCGAAGAATATGGGAGGCAGGAAAGAATTATTATTGTGTGACAAAGGTACAGTTTTAGAGCTTAGAAATCCAACTTCTTGTCTTTGGGACCCAGTACATAAGTGCAGTTGATTGTTATTATTTTTGGATTCCTTGTTTGATAAATTATTATCAGCATCTTAATTGTTCATGTGCCGTTCTTTCTGAAACTGATTGTGAAAATTAAATTTGCATTCTGGTAATTGGTTTTGCTTAAAATGTTTGCAAGACCCCCTATGCTCCTGTCTGCATTCATTATTTCACTGGAATTTACATTATTCTATGGTTAACAACAAGGTGTTGTTGCACATTTTGTTTGCATCAATCCATGTTCTGTAGTATGGAAGACTCAATAGGATCTTTATATTGTTAGTAATCAGTATTTCATCGCATTTCATCACATTGACAATGAATATTGATGTTTTGAGTTATATAATACTGCAGGGTGTGCCATATCCGGCTTTGCCTAAGCGTGACAAGCCAAGACGTGTGGAGCACTATTTTTCAAGTTGGGTTATCAGGGCTGGTGAGTATTCGGTTATCCAGTTGAGTTTCACTAAATTGCAGCAGAAAAATATTTAAATTTTGATTTGCTGATGCCCCTTCGTTGCCTTTGTATGAAACGTGAACGCAGTGGAATCCCTTAAAGGAGATGGGCAGCTGTCTGCATGTGAGGTTAATCTTATCCATTACGAAGAAATGGGGATCCCAAAAGATGTTGCGAAGTTGGCCATCCGGCATGGTATGTGGGGCGGTGTCAAGAAATTAAACTCCGGCATGAAAGCATATCAGAACGCTAGGAAATCAGATTCATCATCACCTGGAAGGGCACTGATGGCAAGCATCACAACAAAAATTTCTGTCAATGAAAGCATGGAATCTCTGGATCCAGTTTCTAGTGAAGAAGAAAAAGGGCAAGTGGCGAACCCTAAATATCAGAAAGATCATGGCATAGACTGGAAATGGATAGTTATTGGTGGAACTGTTGCTGTAGTTTGTGCACTTCATTCAGGTGCAATTGGGAAGGCATTGTTGCTTGGAGCTGGGCGGAGAATTGCCAGGCGGTGAGATTTTTCAGATAAAATGTGACTTATTTGTCTTTTTCATTTTCGGGAATCATTAAAATTTTCACAAAACAGTGCACATCAATCAATTACTTGATCGATGATTTGATATATATCAATATTTTTTAAATAGAGGTGTCAAGTGTCAAACTTAGGCCTTTCTTTTCCTCCTTCAAAACTCTCTGTATTCTTCGTTGCATAGTAAATGTGGAGAGCTATATAATTTTACGTCTGAAAACAAGATATATTTTTGTTTTAGCTCACACCGGTTAGCTTTTATTATCACCAGTCAAGGATTAGGTTATTTGGTGGTTCATGTGTGCTTTGTAGTTAAACTACTCAGAGGCTGGTTGGTTGCCTCCAAGAGTTTTTAATTAAAATATTTAGTAAACACTTATTGATATAGTTTCGAAAGGTAAGTTGATTTGTTGTTACACTTGTATTTGTATAATGGGAAACTTATTTTCTTCAATATTTTTGTGAAAATTATCATTTAAAAGTTGTATTTATTACACATTCTTAATTTCTGTTTTTGTTTTATAGTTAATATTTTCTTAACAACAGAAATGATTTAAAAATTACAACATCTCAATCTCAACACTAAACATAGCAAAATTTATTTCAAATATTCCAAAGGTAATCCCTCTGCACTAACCTGCCTCAGGTGATGTGCGTGCGTTGGAGGATCGTGCGAGCGTAAAATTTGTCAACCATGTTTGCTGCTTCTGTGGCAAGCAAAGGGAAGATGTAGAGCCGCATTTATCTCAAGCTTTGACATTTATTGTCCATGAGTAACAATTTTCACTAGATCAAGATGAAGACCCGTCTGGAGAACATAACGTTGCCTCCTAGAATGTCTCTTTTTCCCTTATGGTTTTATGCTATGATATGGCTGTAGAGATAGTCCTTCATTGGCCTCCCTACAACCTCAGAAGGCAATCATGTGATGCTGTTGGTACAAATGTCAATTTTCACTCTATCTTCGTGTCTGTTAAATATGCTGATTGTGACCACCCATCAACCCTCACTAATTTTTATTCGGTGACATTCATGTAATCTCTGAATTTGCACCTTCAAAATACTTCCCTTTATCTAAGATCACATTCCGCCGCCAAAGACAATTGTCACTATTTTTCATAAGTTTTTCTAGACTCACGAATTACGTACTCCTAATTTGAGCTCGAGTAAAATTATTAACATGAGAACTGATATCAAGATAAGATCTTAATTTATTTTTGTAAATCGCCTACTTTTGAAGACTCCAATATTTGTAGAATAATTTCGTGAAACATGAAATATATATCCCAATTGTTTAGTCCCGCCTGAAATATTTTCTTGACAACTTTCACGAATTGAAAAATTCCAATCTTAATTAACAAAACCTTTATGATGAAGTTGAGGTGAATATCTTCTTTTCAACGTCTTTATTAAAATTGGATGATGTTACAAGACAATGCATGGATGGTTTATAAATTACCTCATCTGTTAGTTTCTCCATCATTCTTGAGAGTGATAGAGATCTAACCCACTTTGTTAGATAGTGCATGATAATTGATAAGGAGCTCCAGTGGGACAACTTGGCCCAAACCTTAAGATGGTGGTTGATACTTGATACAACACAGCCAAAACCCTAATCCTAACATTAATAAGCAAGTGGATTTATTGTGAAAATGAGGTCCCCAACTTGGCACATATCTGAGGATCAACATTATCATTTCATCCTAACATTAATGGTGTGTTTGCATATTGATTATGATCAAGAGAATTTTGAAGAAGTGATCTCCCTTCTTAATTGATGGACGAAAGGAGCTCAAGAGAATTTTAATGACCTTTGTCCATTGTTATCAAATCTATTGAAGTTCAATTCAATCTAATTAAAATATTTAGTAATAAATGTAATATCCCATTTTAAAATTAAACGTACGTTTATTTCAGATTGAATCTTTCACCTCGTCACTTTCATTACTATTCAAAGCCAAACTTTTGGGAACGTCCAAGGAGTTCACCATGTCAACCCCCTTTGATAAAATATGAAAGGAAAAAGGACATAAAGACCCCCAACGTTTGAATAAGGGACATAAAACTCCATAAGGTTTTAAAAAAGATACTCAGACCCCCATTTGTTAACAGTAAATTATAATTTTAAAGTGCAATTACCATTATACCCTTATAGCATATTAAAAAATAATTGTTCATTGTCCAAATTATTCCTATATTATTAATAAAATTACGAATATAACTTCATTACCCAATTTTTCTATTTTCTCTTCAAACTAAATAAATTTAATCCATTGCTCAAAAATAAAAATAAATTAAATTGATTATTAATATAATAAAAATAACAATTCTCCATATGTTATTTGTTGTAATTTCTTATATATAAATTAAATTGATAATTTCTTAAAAATAACAATTCTCCATATATAAATTAAATTTATTTTAATTTAATATATGTTATTTTTATATTAAATATATGTTATTTTTATTATATTAATAATCAATTTAATTTATTTTTATTTTTGAGCAATGGATTAAATTTATTTAGTTTGAAGAGAAAATTTGATAAAAATTAAATGGAAAAATTGGGTAATGAAGTTATATTCGTAATTTTATCAATAATATAGGAATAAATTGGATAATGAACAATTATTTTTTAATATGCTATAAGGGTATAATGGTAATTATATTTTAAAATTATAATTTACTATTAACAAATGAGGATCTGAGTGTCTTTTTTAAAACCTTAAAAAATTTTATATCCCTTATTCAAATATTAGGGTCCATATATCTTTTTTCCAATATTAAAATGATTCCAAAAACAAATTTCAACCAAGAACGTTAAGTTACAGATGCGCGGGACCCAATGAATCCAGAACCCAAAATTTCTAAAGTACCACGTGAAAAAAGAATAACCTTTTTCTAAAAATAACCGCTTCACAACGACATATTATGTATAAAATTTGGGTTCGTTTATAATTTTCTTAATTATGTGAACTGGACACAGAATCATTAGATTTAGACAAAAGCTTAATCTCTCTTTTTTGGGTGTACTTACAAGTCTAAGTTGAAAAGTACCTGCACGTTTGGGGTTCCATTTTCAGGGACCGACAATTGTTTTTTGGGTGAGGCATAATAATAAAACAAAGATTTGAGTTTTAAGGCAGCAGCCGCTGTGCTGTAACTTGTACAGTACTTACGTTGTAGTATGTAAACAGATATAATGCAAAACGGAACCCACCGTCTTTAAAATTATTGGCGTGGGATGTGTCCACGTTGCATGTTCTAAACCTCATAACTTTAGAATCTCTGGAAAAGCTACTGGGACTTGGAGAGAGAAGGAGAAGCTTCAGCCCTCGGGTAAGAGCTGGACAAGGCCCTTGCCTCTTGTCATCAATTTTGGCCTTTAACTTGAAACCCTCTCTGTTTCTTAAATTGTAATGCTTTCTTGTTTCAGTTTTTACACTGGTTCTTTTGAAGTGCTTTGGATTGAAAGGTGAAGGGGAAGTTTGTATGAGGATTTTGTGAAGAATGAGGTATTTGGGTTTGCTTAGATCATGCTTTACTGAAATGGGCATCTCTTACTTTCGATGTTTTTGCTCTACCTTTATTGCTTTCAACTTTAGGCTGCTGCTACAGTGATTCGCATGTGTTTATAGATAATATTATTGCTTTCCAATTCCTATCCTATTTATTATTAGTCATAGCTTTTAGTACTGGATTATCCTTTGGAGATAATTTTTGATAATTGTGAACTTCTTTTATATGGTGCATGAAATATGGTCAATTCCGAAGAAAGTTTGATTGTTTTGTTTTCTAAGGTGGTTTATCTGAATGTTTTGACGATTATCATATTCTTTGTTAGCCATGCAAGGATAGGTACCTCCAAGAATTCAGATCTGTATTTGCCATATCTGTGTAGAGGTTTAGTGTTGGAATTGTGAGCATAGTCATTAGCTAGTGCTGCTCAAATGCAACTGATCAACATTAATTGGGTTTTCACACAACACAGCATGTTTCAATATACTCGATATTGCCTTGTAATTCTACATGCAATTTTCTTATTCTTACATCAAACTTATTCCTTAACTGTAAGCCAAATATGATCTTGATGGTTGTGACCATTTGCAAAGTGTCTTTATATACATCTGCCTAATGTTTGTAAAACATTACGGTAGCTTTGTCATTGTTCGAGCTTAATACTATTTTCTGGGATCTTGTGTACTATTTTCAGCTTTTGTCTATCTTTCTCTATTCTCTCTTTGTTTTGGAATAATTTCTGTCTTTTCTGGTTTGCACATGACCAGCCCTTTGGTGTCAGTCTTGTACGTCAGGGGGGCTGGTATTTTTGTTCAGGCCTTTACCTACTAGCTGAAGTTCTTGGACAATGTGTCCATAGAATTTTTAGTCCTTTGAGGAAAACTGTATCTTCTATTATGATTCCTAGAAGTATGATATATTATCACATCTCTGTTTCAAATTTTGCGAATTTCTCTTCTGTTGCTTTGCCATATTGTCTTTTCAGGATTGACTAGGAGTGCCTTGTGCTGAAGATGAATGTAGAGAATGAGAACGTAGAGCCAGTGACTGATTTGGGACTTGCACTGGGTTATTCTAGCCAATGCGTTCAGAGGAGATTGAACAGTGATTCAGGTGCAGGTGCAGGTGCAAATGCAGGCTCAAGGATAGACATGAAATTTGTGGCCACCAACCCCCTGTCTGAACTAGTTTGGTCTTCACGGAATGGTCTGAGTCTAAAATGTGCTGATTCTAGCTTTGTCAACAAAAAATCATATCTTATTTTGGGTGCAGGACCAAGCAATGTGGTTCTTTCACCATCTCAAGAGGTTTGCGCTGGGAGGTCTAGCAATGATAAACCTATAAATGAAGAAAACTTCATAATGTCACAAGATGCATTTTATCTGATCAATGAAACTGCTGGTAGGAGTATTTCGGTCTGGAATCCTGGAATTCATGTTGCCGTCATGCCTCACAGTGGAGCAGGTCATGAAGATAAGACAGGTGAGGATAAATTATCTTAGTTACACATTGTCTGCATATGTGATAAATGTCAATCAAATAAATTTCATTCATCTTTCATCCCAAAAACATTTTTTCAATTGTCAATAACCTCTTGTTTGGCAGGAATTGGATATTACTTGGAAGAAACAAAAGGTGAGGTGGGAGTAGCTGAACAAATTAATGTGAAGGAAAATTTTAAGAATTCGAAAGAGGATTGTCTAGCTGGTCCTAGCAATATACAAGTGGCTGAGATATCCGAAACCAAGGATAAGTTTTCTTCAAAATTCCCAGGTGCTTGATATGCTACATTTTCATTTTCCATTTTGGTGCCCTGGCATGGTAAATTTGGAAGAACATTCTAGAAAGTCACCATAGGGTTGCAGCTGGGGAAAAAAAAATTGATTATTTAGATATGAATGAAAAATTGCATCCTATAGTTTCAGCTAGTGATGTGAACACTTTTTGGGTAGTTTCTGTTTTGCCTAGAGGCAAGAGTGATTCAAGTTCCTGAAGCATTTTCCTCAAAGGACTTTCGCCTTTACATGAAACAAAGGCTTTTTATATGTTATGTACATTAAACATTATGCGGTCGTTTTACTTTTAAATCTGGTTAACACCAATGTGTCTTTTATTGATCCTTACAGCTGATCTCAGACCTGATTTAGCACTAAATGAACCTCTATCTGGGGATCCTACTGGTGGCGGCAAAGATATTGCTAGTGGGAATCAGACATCCAGAATGGAAATTGTTTTGGCCTCCAAAGTCCACCACACAAAAGAATCTGAAGCAAATGACACTTTAGTGCGGAACTTGACATCCTCAGGGAAAAGACGCGAGAAATCTGCTTCCTTCCTGGAAAAAGAGAGCAAGAATAAGATTGCAAGGACAAATTCTGTTAGTGTTCATCCTTTAGAGAAATTGGAATCAACATCTGAGAATGACTTACAAAATCTTCTTAGTAAAAATGTTAGTGGTGCTGCTAGTAAGGTTGTACTGTCAGAATCTGCCCAAGAAGTTAAAAATAGTTCTCAGCCTGAAGAGGAGACATTTCCCAGAGACAAGGCTGTTTCAGGTGAGCATTCTCCGACTACCAGCAGAATACGGAGGTATCGAAGAAAAGGCAAGGAAAAGGCTTTATCTGATGGAGATGTGAATGAAAGAATGTCAAAAGACGATGATGACAGCCATGAGAGTGTTGAAAGTTGTAACAGCACTGGATTATTTTCAACATGCAAAAAGAGATGGAGCTTTGAGCAGCAGTTGATCGTTGGAAGTAAAAAAGTTAAAAAGCAAATCCAGGAGACTCCTGGTTCTACATCATGTGTTAAACAAGATAGCTCCTTCATGAATTGGATTTCGAACATAATGAAGGGGTTTCCAAAATCAAATCTAGATGAGTCACCTTCAGTTGATCTCACCCTTGCGCATACAAATTATGGACATAAATGTTCTGATCAGAAATTTATCACGTATAAAAAAAACCAAGATTCTGAGTGCAGAAATTTCGGGTTTCAATCTATTTTCCAGTCCTTATATCGTCCGAAGACGAAGGGTCAGGAAAGAATATCTGATGATAATTATCAATCAGAACTTGAGGTGTTTAATGGACTATGTGACATTAGTGCTACTCCACTGGCTTGTCATGCTGACAGTGCTAACTTGCGCAAACAATTTCTTCTATCAAATGAGAAATTCAACGAGTCGACATCAGGAGATGGAGCAGGTACAGCAGCCCAGCCTAAGATTTCATCTGCCAATTTTGGTTCCAGTCAGGAAAACTGCAAGGCTAACTCTTCAGACAACAAAAATTCATGCAATGTGGTGCTGGTAGTTGATCAGGGGCAAGGAGAAACAGACTCTAATTCCTCTCTGGGTAAACATAAGGTGAGCAGTACTGAGAACATTGATTCAGAACCGCCTTCCAAAGTGAAGAAAACACATGATTTTGTTCGTGGAAGTGATCCTCTGGGAAGCTTGTGGATAACTAGGTTTGCTCCAAAAACTTCAGTACCCTTATCAAGCCTTGATAGTCAAAACCAAAGTAAAGGTGGAGGTGGAGCCCTTGAATGCTCCACTAGTTGCCACAGACTCACTCCTTGCTCCCAGAAGCCATATTGTTCTTCCAATGACCTTAATATTGTGGAGGCTAGGCAACACTTCACTGATGATGCACCTGCTGCTGTGGGTAAAGAGATACAGAATTGTGCTGCGGAATCTGAGACTTCTAGTGGGTTTAATAGAATAAAAGGTCATGATGATCAAAAGTCCAAGTGTAAACTGAATCCTATTATCCCTTCTCCAAGATTTCAAAACTTAGAGGCAATGGCTTCTGTGTTTGCAAGGAGGCTGGATGCACTTCGACACATCACGCCATCTGCTGTTACAGATAATGCAGCTTGTACAGCCATCACCTGTTTCTATTGTGGCAGGAAAGGTCACCATTTACGAGATTGTTCGGAGATTTCAGATGGTGAGCTCAAAGATCTTATGAGGAATATCAATTCATATAATGGAGCAGAAGAGTTGCATTGCTTATGCATTCGATGTTTTAAGCTTGATCATTGGGCTGTTTCATGTCCCAATGCAACCTCAAGAAGTCAAAGTCTATTGGAGGGTTGTAACTGTGGTCCAAATGAATTTCAGCTGAATAAAAGAAATGATGAAAGTAAAAATCTGTTGTATGGTAACAACTGCCTTTATCAAGCTACTGGTTCACATACTATTTATGATCGAGATGATCCTCAAAGAGAGGCAGATCCTAAATTTATCCGGAAACTGCCTGAAGTAGTGACTTACCGAATGATACCTAATGCATACTTAATAAAAGATTGCAATGCTTCAGGTTCTGGAGAAAAGAACTTTGTTAATAGGCATATGTCAGAGGTACCAAAGGGGATCTTTGATTTTATAAAAAGAATCCGTTTATCTCGAACAGATATCCTCAAGTAAGTGAATTAATTGTCTCTCATTAGTTAAGCCTTTTAATTACTGCATTTACTTGCTTGCATTGACAACTAGTTCAAATTGCACTCTATAGAAGGCTTATAGCTGGGAAAATAATATGTTTGTGGATCATCGCGGGAAATGAGATCCATACCTTTATGGCTTTGTCTTTATATCAGGTCAATGTCCAAATGAGAAGAAAAACCCTTATAATGTGATTATAGATATACTGTATTTGCATTGGATGTATTAGCATAACCATGGATCCATATTGTCCACTTTTTATAGATAAAGCAGCCAAAAGGTTTTAATGAGATGGATATCTTCATCTTTATATCAGGTCAATGTTGATCTGACCACTAGCCTCTAGTGAGCTGACTCTATATTGATAGTTCATGGTTATAAACTTTCAAAAGATTGTAAAAATACTTTGGTTTCGTCCTAAAGGTTTTTGGTAAGATCGTAAATCCGTTCTTGTCTGTCTTATTGAATCTGTTATCTCTATTTTCAATTGTTCTGGTCCAATACTGATTTTTCTATTTTACATTAACAACAGATGTATGAACTCCCATATGTCACTTGCCCATCTTAAAGGATTCTTCCTGCGCTTGCGGCTTGGGAAATTGGGTGAAGGACTTGGGGGAACTGGATACTATGTGGCTTGCATAACTGGTATAAATAAAGTCTTATCCTGCCTGTTTATTCTTTATAAATTTGTTGACAGAAGAAAAGAATCGTCTGTTTCATTGCTTTCATTGATTCCTAACTTTTGCCAGTTTCTCTCTCTTTTCTGTTGAGTGCTCAGGGGTGCAAAGAGAGATAAGTTCACCAGCGGGTTCCAAAAATTCGATTTATGTTAATGTAGGAGGCATCAACTGCTTGGTTGAGAGTCAATATATCTCCAATCACGATTTCCTTGAGGTAAAATGCAGTTTGATTTATTATTTTCTTGTTTTGACTGCTTGCCATTCTTTTCAGAGAGAATCAAGCATGTGACAACTGGCTTATTCATTCATTTTTTGCTTATTCAAGCATGAGAGACATATCTATTTATACAGAGTCGCCATGTAATATAAGCACAATGGGCCTAATGGCTGTGGACAAGGTGACGCACAAGAGCAGTTAATTTATAAAATTGCTACGAAACCGAAAGAAACAAACCTATATTGTTGGATCATTTGGCAGTCGTATTGCAAGAGAAACTCGTCAGTATTCTGGATATTGGCTTGTTATCCACATTTAAACTTCTACCTTCGCTCTGCATTTTGCAGGACGAGCTTATGGCATGGTGGTCTGCGACCGTAAAGAGCGGCAGCAAGATTCCATCTGAAGAAGATTTGATACAGAAAATAAAAGAAAGGAAAATGTTAGGTTTGTAGATATAACCTACCCCAGGTGCTGTAAACTAGCCAGTAGAGTAGTTTTCTTTTTTTCTGGTTTGCGTTTAGATTTGAAAAGGGAGCTGTATCCTCATGTGTATAACAAGTTTTGATTTACTTTTTTTGGCTTGTATACTTGTAATGGTATCATATTTTACCTTACAGGCTACGGCTGATTTTGTATTTCTTGAAAGTTTATGTTCAACTTCCATCGTGATTGAATGAAGAAGAGTTTACATTGATTCAATATCCTATCTTTCTATTTATTTGAAAAGTTAAACAAGTCAGTTCGAATGAAGTGATGCCAACATTACCCAGTTGGGACGTAAAGTTTCTGTCCACAAAATTCTGAAATTGTTAATTTTTACGTCATTGCATATGAAGATAGAATTTCCACTCTCATTTAAATTATTATTATTATTATTATTATTTAATATGAAAAGTACCCTAATTGTTTGCGCACATGGCCCCATCCGCTTGATAAAGATAGAATTTAAAATTGGGAAGTCGAACAACCACAACCAACCCACTGTACTATCTTCCTTTTAACACTTGTCTGGACCGACACAGGATAAGGATCAGTTCGTGCTTTTCCATTAATCTTGATTGGGTTTACTTTGTAAATGTTTTCTTTTGCGGATTTTTTTTTTTATCTTACATACATATAAAATATATTCACCTTATATGAATAGTACGTGAATCCCTTTATTTTATATTGTTAGAATTTCTTGACAAAATTTTGATTTGTTTCGTTAAAAATTTTCCATCTAATAATAATTAAGAAATGTGGATATAAATTGGCTATTGGTTAAGTTCCTGTTTGATATTGTACTGGCTGCTTCGAAAAAAAATCTTTATTATAGAATAAATATTGATGTTAGTAATAAATATTTAAAAATTTATAATTTTGATGGAATAATAAGGGCCATTAAAACATTTTCATTAAAAGACTATACTTACATTTGTAATTGGAAAGTTACAATTGCTACAACAATCTTAAGCATAGCTTAAGTTTAATGCAAATATTTTGCGTTTGAAAGACATGTATATTTCTACAGTAAATTTGGATTGCTAACTTGAACGTCGGAGTGTTTATGCCGAAAAAACACCCTCGGCATGCTCTGATTGGTTTTGTGTGTGCATGAGCTAAAAGAGGAGAAGCGGCAAGCTTTCTCGTCTGGTGCATCTAGAAGGAGCAAGGCGAAATCATCTCCAATCAACCACAAATTCAATTGTTGAGGAGGAATCATGGTCGTGCACGAGCAGACTCGAAATCCCGTATCAACAATAGACATACAAAATTAAAATTATGCTTAAGTTACGTTGGAACTACAAATATTTTGTACAAATTAATTTAACATAACAATAGTTCTTAAATAATTATCTTATTCCAACTTTAAAATATTTTATTTATTTTTTAATATGATTACCAATTTTTTTGGACATTAATACAAAAATTAATAGATATCATGCATTGATGATAAAACTAAACCCGTTAAAAATAAATATTTAATAATTTATAATTTTGACAAAATAATAAGGGCGGTTAAAACATAATAAGATCATTGTTTAGGAGGAATACGTCGACGAGACCAGGCATGGCGAGCAGATATTTGAGGGCAGAGTTCTGCGAGCCGATGTGTTCCGTAAAAGCCTGATGCGCGGGGGAACAGGAGCAGAAATATCCTGCTCGTCCACGAGCATGTCATCCGCGAGGCCAATTTCCTGTAAGAGGCACAAGATCATTCCGGCTAGAGGTCGAGAAGCGAGGAGACCCGGTCGACGGCAGTTGGCAAGACATGCTCTCCAGCCCGAGAATCTAGGCACGACAGCCACGCTTGCCCCAGAACCGTGGCGTAACACGCAAGATCCCACGTTTTCCCATAACGTAGCAGTCAGAGTCCCATTACACGCAAGATCTCACAGAATCACGACAGCCACGCTTGCCCCAGAACCGTGGCGTAACACGCAAGATCCCACGTTTTCCCATAACG